>VWZL01003847.1:270535-284681 GCA_013396915.1 Stercorarius parasiticus
CTGGCGGGAGCAGAGCACCGGGTGTCTGCGAGCCTTGGTGGGGCAGAGCTCCCAGGGGAGCCGTGAGCATCCTAGGCTGGGGCTGGGTGAGGGGCAGGAGAACGGGGTTGTGGGCTGCCGGGGATGGGACAGGCCCGGGGGTTTGTGAGCCCTAGGGGGACCGGAGCTCCTGGGGATGCTGTTACGGTTCTATTCATCCGTCTTTATCTCAGCCCACGGTTTTGCTTTCCTTAATCGTTTTCTTCTCTCTCCCAGCCCCATCCTTCGGGGGCATCCGGTGGAGGCTGTTGGCCATGACGCTTCCTACCTCCTCGCCTGCCCGAGCCGCTGGCAGCGGCCATGTCTGAGCGGCGGCTCGGGGAGCGCCAGCGCTGCACTGCGCAGGGACCCTGCCCGCGGCTCGCTCCGTTCCCTCCCCGGTGAGTCTATTCCTGCGGCGCTCGCCCGTCCCGAGCCCGCTGCTCCGGTGCTCGCCGTGTCCCTCGGTTACCGCCGCGGGCTTCGGAGAACGGGCTTCGGGGCTCGGGCCTTGGCCGGCTGCGGTGCCGGAGCGTTGGGGGGGCAATGGTGGTGGGGGCGCGGCCTTAAAACGTTTGGGGGCGTGGTTTGGGGAAGTAGGCGGGGCTTAACCACGTTTGAGGGTGTGGTCGGGCAGAAGGGTGGTTTGGGGAGGGGGCGTGGCTACGAAACCCCAGGTTTAAGCGTGTCCACTGGATTTTATTTCGGTTGCATCACCTGCTGCCCGTTTTATTTCTCCCACTTTAGAGACACATAATGCAAGAACAGGCAGCCCCAGAGGTCCCTCTCTGAGGAAACGATTTCTGGAGACGTGCCAGGGGGGTCCTGTGCTGCTGAGAGCAGGGATGCCACTGCTGATGAGCTTGTAACAGTGCTTAACGGAGCCATGTTGGACCAGGAGAGACACACAGCCAGCAGTGTGAGGCTTCGCCATACCCTGCATATTCCCAGGCCTCCGCCTCAGTAAGGTCTGATAACCCAAACTGGAGAGGAAAAAGGGATGGGAATGAGAAGAGGACAGTTTTGGGGCTTTGGCTGTGCTGCTGCCTCCATGGTGACCCACTGGTACGGAAACATTCCCTGTCCCATGGCATCATTGCACCGGGTAGCAGTGTCCCCAGTTGTGGTATATAAGAGTCTCTCAGAGTACTGATTAATTTCTCTCTATTTCTAGGTTTGTCTTGCACAAGCTTGCAGTGATCAAGAGCCTGTCAGATGAGACTCAATGAATGTAATCTCTCTGCAAATATAGACTGTCACATTTGGGGCTGATGCCTTTTGCTCTTGTTCTAATTTGTGTCTTCCTTCTGTTAATTTGCAGAATGGAAATTAAGAACTAATTTTTCTACCTATAATATGCAATGGGATTAGAATAGATTGCATTTTTTTACTGAGGAAAAGAATAAAAAAAACAACTATTCTGTTATTCTTGGAAGAGGCTGTATCTGTCACTGGCCAGAGCAGTTCAGCCTACAGAAGAGGCTGACATTGGCTTGTGTCACCTGAGCTGCTGCTAGGTCTGATGTGGGCATGGCTTTGGGGACTGTCCTCTGAACAGAGCCAGCCTTGAGGGGAAAGGCCAGAGGTCATTGAGGTACCTTCTCAGAATCTCACTTTTATGTCGTTTCTCCCAAGAACTGAACTACATGACCTTGAAGGGCCTGTGTTTTGTGTTAATAGGTGAAGCTCTGCAGAAGGAATTAAGGCCCCTGTGTTTTGGGGCTGGTTCCATGAGGAAAAAGTAGTTTTCCTGGCTGTAATTTCAGTCATGATGCAAACTGCCCAGGGCTGAGAGCTGTGGCTTTCTTGTAAGAAGGGAGGTTTGGGGAGTAATGGCCATGGTTTGCGAAGAGATTGCTGAGCACCGACTTTAAGATCAAAACTCCTGACCTGAAACAGAGCTCTTCCAAAAGAAGTCTCCCTTGGGACAGAGCAAGCTGCAGAAGGGAGAGCTAGTGGTACTTTCAGCAGCACAGACCCAGCAGGGAGTGTCTGTGTTTCAGCAGGGCTTTTATAGTGCTGGGTAACTACAGTCGTGTAGGGAAAAGGCAGCCTTGCCTCCCTTGGCAGGCTGGCGCAAAGCTCAGCTGATGCTCCAGACAAGGAGTTCCTGCTCACACCGAGTGGGCGCAGCAGTACGCTGCGTGCTGGGATGATGCTCGGGAGCCTCTGTGCTGGTGCTACAGCTTTGCTCTGGGGGTGAGAACTCCAAAGTTCATCCCAAATTCATAACGGCAATGTGAAACTATTAATCTAGAGATATAACAAGCAGAATAGGTACCACCAGTGAGGTCCCTTCCCCAGGACGTGCTGACATCGAGCTCCCACAAAGGGATGGTGTTAGATAATGATCCTAATGGGTGGCTCTTCCAGGCAATTTGATAGATGTGCACTATCAAGCATTGTCAGAAATAGCTCTGTATACAAAGCAAGCGTTTATCATCACAGACACCTTGCAGGTGGTCACTAATTCGATGACATTGTAAGAAAGAAATAGATAACAATTCCCTGCTTGCTGATAGAAAGGATGATTGTTTAGAACAAGTTAGAGCTGTCTCTAGGCAATTTTTTCATGCAGGAGTTTTTGATTTGAAGGTGCAGGATGGCACACCCAACTCCTCCAGCTGACCTGTGTAATTCCACCAGAAATCCATGTTTCCTGGGTCAGCTGAAGGCGTAAGAAGGGGAAATGATCCTTAGCATCACTGAAAGAGGTATGGAGGAGTTCGTAAGTCATTTATCTTCTCTACATTAGTGATTGAGAGAACTGCAGATTCAAAGGTGAAATGCGTATCTGGAAACCTGCCATTTTGGTGGGGTTAGTTGAACAGGCTGCATCTCCAAATTTGATGTTCAATTGCGGTGCCTGCAGCTAGCAGTAAAGATATTCTGCACACCAAAAATTGATCCATTTGTGGAATCTGAATTATTTTTGAAAACACAAGTAAGGTCCAGAGGTCAGGGAAATAACAAGAAGAAGGTATTATCAAAAAAAAAAAAATGTTCCTTCCTTAGTCAATAGGAGGAATTGTCCTAGTCACTGTGCACAAACCGAGTTTGCAAGATGAGTTCCCACATCTCGGTAAACCAAGAGGGCTGTTGTGAGCCGCAGCCAGCTGTGCCGAGGGCTGCTGGCAGCACAGCCATGGGGTGGCCCAGCCGGTGGATGGGGTTTCTTTGTGCGGGGTGAGGACTCCCATCGCACACAGAGAAGTGGTCCCCGTGCTGAAGAACTGCGAGTCCACCTGTGGAAAGAGAAGTAATGGATGGAGCAGAGGTGAGCACAGGGATTCAGCTGCCTCCTGTAGCTCATCAAACCTCTCTCTCTGGGATTGCTGATGGAATGAATGCTCCAAGAGCAGAGTTACAAGGCTTGAATTACCCCTCACCAGCTGGGGGCACAGCCTGCCAATGCAGCATAAGCTTCTTTAACTTTGCTTTTTTTCCCCCTGCTTTCTTTGTGGGCTTTTTATCAGTGGGGTGGCTTTGTTTTTTTTCTGGTTGGTTGTTTTTTTGCTAACTGATGAAGGTTTAACATTTAATTAACCTGACTGACATCATTTAGCAGTTGGGCACTCAGTGAGGTATAATGTATTAATTGGACGATGTGAATGGTTGTGGTTTTCCAGGCTGGTGTCTGGCTGCAGAGAGGCCGTGCTGTGCCGTTTGGTGATATCTGCAGTGTTTCAGGCAGCTGGGCTCTGCCCGTCGCCGTCTGCTGTGACAATGTGTCCCTGGCAGGACCTCACAGCCTTCCGGCTGATCCCGTGTTGTGTCACTGCATGTGATGGGGGTTCTGGGGAAACAAATCAAACACTGTTTGCCGTGCATTTAGCTGCCGCTTGTGATTGTGCTGATTGATTGTGCTGCAGGACCCCGGGTGAATCCTGGAGGTGTGCGGTGGGAGAAGTGCCGTGCTGCGGTATGTGCTTGTGTTCCCACGTGCAGATGTGCTCTGAGGTGGGACAGGGGGGCTCCTGCTCAGTCTCCACTGGCTCAGCAGGGAGGGGAATGCTGACTGGCAAAACTCATCCTTGGGGAACCTGTGTCAGGAGCCGGAGGGGCTGCACCTTAACTTCTGGGTAGGAAATTTGTTGATGATGCAGACGAGTTGCTGGGAAGCTGCGCTGCTCTGTGGTGAGGTCCTTGGGAGAAGGGGTTGCCCGGTGTGCGGTGCCTGCTGTTCCTTGGTCCATTGCTGCTTCTGGTGCTGGGTCACAGCCCATCCCTCTGGGTCCTGCAGCAGCCGACTGGCAAAACAAGGAGAGCTTTGCCTTCCTGGTGGCAGGGCCAGCACCAGCCTCTGCTGCCTGGCTCTGGGGGTCTGATGCCTCTGAGGACGGCGGGGGGAAGGTGATTGCCTAAACAGCCCAGCCCTCTGGGAAGGAGGTTGTGAGTCCAGTTCCCCTTCATCCACGTTACCATCCCTGCGGAGGGAGAAATCTGGGTGTGCCGAGCACCCTCCAGCAAGATGAGCCCTTTCCTGGGGTGTCCATCGAGCGTTTCCTTCTGTGAGAGGCGCCCAAAGGCAGGCTGGGTCTCGGCTGAAAGCCTGTACCTGTCAGGAGACCAAAATAAGTATATCCAATTTATTCATAGATGGGAGCTTGCTTAAAGGCAGGATTTCTTTCACAGCTGTGCTGCAAATCAGATCCGTGTTGTCCAGTGAATCTCATTTAGAGCAAGATAATACGAAAACTGATGTGGCTGGACCTGGCTGTGGAATTGCAGGGTGCCGCTGCTCAGCTGTCACATTGGAGCTGGAGAAAGCATAAATGTTCTCTTAAAATACAGCAGTGGGAAGCGGAGCTTACAGGGTGCAGACTTCAGAGCAATTTCATCCTTAGCTCTGATGGGAGTGGGGACAAAATTCTCTATTTATCTCAGAAAATTAGTGCCCATAACCCCCAGAGCTTTACCCTCCTCTTGCCCAGAAGCATTATTACACTGAAAAATGGGATTAGACAGAATTGCTAATTTTAACATCGCACACGGAGACCAAAATCCCGGGCACCCTCCCTGTTTCTCCAGGGAAAGATTTAGGGCTTGCTACAATGTAATTAATCTAATTTCCCTTAATGAGGGTGAGGCAGTTAATAGCAAAGTCATGTCCTTAACTTTGGTGGCCATGCCTAAGGCTGGCCGTGCCGAGGAGCATGGCCAGGGCAGTGCCCGTGCCCCCGGTGCCAGGAGCTGCCTCCGAAGGGACCAGGGAAGGTCCCTGTGGAGCCGTGCTCGCCGCGTTGCTGCAGGCACAGGTACACCCCTGCACATCTGCAGAAGAGGGGAGGTGGGGGAAGAAGGGGGTGCAGGTGGTTTATGGCACGGAGGCATGCAGGCTCTGCTCGAAGCACCTCCGGAGCAGCAGTCATCGCTGCACAAGTGCTCCCCAAGAGAGCACCTGGAACTGCAGTCATGATTATTTTCATTAAGAGAAAATATGCTCTCGCAGTCCCATGCTCTGATGGTGTCTGTCGTCTTCTGTTCTGCTGGTGTAGTGCGGCCCTGCAGCAACTGCCTGAGAGCGGCTTTCAAGGGAAAAATCAATAGTTACTAGTTATGGGTCAGTCTTCCTTATACAGTACAAACCGTGCCCATTTTGTACAGTTCGGGGCTATGCTGAGCAGGGAAGCCAATGTATTTCATACACAATCTGAAATTAATTCACTTGCAGTGAGGTAGTAACTGGAGATGTTAGTAAGATCTGGGCTGGTGTTGTGACCCCGAGTGGTGCCGGGACCCGGCTGCACCCCTGGATCGAGGGGATGGTGGGGGGAAGTGACCATCGATCCTTAGTGTCAAAGCATAAAGCCAGCGGAAAAGAGCAATTCATCCTTGTTCTGCATTGCTCATAAAAATAGTGCTGGGGTGTTGAGCACCAACTTCAGCTTCTCCCAACCAACTTTGCAGATTCTGGGCAGCATCTGGCAGTGCAGAGCCTCAAGGGGTTCCAGAGGAGCCAATGCCTCCCCAAGATCTAGTGGTCTGGGGGGAGGCCGGGCAGGACCACGCTGGTGGGAGGGCAAGAGGCAGGACCGGTGACAGCAGAGCCCACCTCCCCTCTGTGCGTTTGCTCTTACAGCAATTAAATAAATCCAACTTGGGAGATTGTTTCTTTGGTTTCCTTTAGTCTGTCGCGCTCTCTTTCCAAACCTCCCCTTCTGCAAAGGGCCTTGGTTCACCTTCATGAAGAACACTAATTGCAGAGTAATTTGGTGTGATGAGCATCTGCAAGTGATGCCTTCTGTGAGCAGTAAGTGGATTTTTTTTTCCATTGCTGCAGCGTGCGTTAGCGATGGAGGTGTGTCTCTCTCAGTTCAGCCATCCTGAGTGGGCAAACCAGGGCGGGAGAGCTGGCTCTGGTGGCCCTGTTTGTGCCTGTCCCTGATGTCGGGGGGCTTTGGCTCATCCACACAAACAGCAAAGGATGGATCTGTCTCCCCCTGCCCCTTGTGCAGGGAGAGGGGCACGAGGAGGGCTCTGCTTTGGAGGGGATGTTGGTCCCCTGCCGGGGGTGACCTTGTTGCCGGGGGAGCCTGGGAAGCTGGATCCTGATGGCACTTGATTGATGGGATCTGAGGAGTCGTTCTCCCTCAATGTCAGTCAGCCCGCCTCTGCTGACTGCAAATGAAGGCACGAGAAATTGGGCAGTAATCAATGCCAGATGGAAAGTGCGATTGGAAATGCTTCTGTCTGGAGTGTGCGGCCTGGGAGGGGAGTGTGGCCAGGCCGGGGACCAGCACTCGGCTCGTGCGCACTTGCAGACGCTCCTGCCTTCTCTTTCTGCCATTCAATTATTGCACACAAAGACGATGAGAGATGCAGCTCCATAGGAATCACCCGGACAAGGAAACTGCTTGCCAAGAGCTGCCAGCTCCGAGTCCTGCCAGCTCTGAGCAGCTCTGGCAGATAAAAAAAGGGATGCTGTTATCCCACCAGACAGAAAGGGACAGGACCTGAAAAGCAATAGCTGTGTGCTTCACAGCAAGCGGCACAGAGCAACGTCGCCCCGGCAGCGGCGGCCGCAGGGGGAGCAGAGCTCCGTGGGCAGAGCACTGCATCCCCTGCAAGGACACGTCCCGCGCCTGGGCCAGGACAAAGCAGAGACGAGGCTCCACCCGCTCACTATAAATAAAAGCCCTTGCAAGAGAGAACCAATTTCCCTTTCCCTCTGGGATGGTGCCGGCCGATAGTAATCCCATTATTTTTGGCAAATAACCCCTCTGGTGGTTTTTCACTTGTTTGAGGAACCAGGCATCTTGCTGCGAATGAATTACAGGTTCATTTCTCATCAAATATCCAGCTCACCTAGAAATGAGGAGGGCAAAGGGAGGAGGGAGAGAACTTCAGAGACAAAGTTTGATGCTAATTGCCTGAGTTAATTGCCGATTGTTTGGAGCGGGCTCGTTGGAGCCCGTGGCTCACTCCACGTAATAATGTCTCCCTCCTCAGACACCTTACCCATCTGGCACTCGCCATCGCCATCTGTTCCCTGTAACACTTATCTGTGCTTTGCTGTAGGAAGTTTCTCGGAGCAGAGCCGGTGCCCGGTCAGGGGAGGTGAGCCGGGGCCGTGGGCAGGAGCGCGGTGGCAGCACGGCACAGGGCTTTCAGAGGCTGGGGGCTCACCGTGGCCCCTCGCCTGCTCCAGAGGAGGTGTGCCAGGCTGGGGGCTGCCGGCTCCAGTGGGACCCAGCAGCTCCGAGACGAATCCCGTAGCTCCCCGGTCTGGTGCCGAGTCAGGACTCATTAACTAATGGATCCAGGCAGGGACTTGAAGGCGACAAGGAAGGTCTCTGCCAAGCTTTCCTTCTCTCTCTGCATCTGCTAATGATCCGGCTTTATCTGTTCACCCCTTTTTCTGGCTAAACCCTCACGCTGCAGTCAGACCATTTCTGCTCTTCGTTTCTATTGTGCTTAAAAACAATAATTTGCTTTTGGTTAGAAGTAGAAATACTATTTTAAATACAGAGCCACCGTGTTGCTTTTCCTTCTTCCCTAGATCTCCCTGCGCTGACGACATCCTTGTCCTGTTTGGAGGCTGGAATTATTTGCTACGGTCATAATTGCCTTTCGACTCTGAGGATCGCTGATGGATCTTTCTCCGCGGGTATTCAATGGCAGCACTCTTCTGGCCACACCTGCGGTACCAGCAGCGTCGCGGGGTATTTCCTTTCCTGGCAGAGTGGCTCGAATTGATTGTGGGGTAATTCTGTGAGGCTGGCGGGGGGAGAGCACCCCCCGGTATGAAGGGGGAGTGTGGGGGACCCTCTCCTCGTCCCACCCCCCTGCTCTGGGTAGAGGCAAGAGGGAGCCGTTACACCCCCGAGACACCTTTAAACGGCCCGTACAGTAAAAGGGAATCAGCTGCGTTAAAAGGGAATCGTAAAGCGGCTTTGGAAACCACAGGGCTGTGCAGAATTGCTTGGCTGTGTTTGCTCAGAGCCCAGCCATTTTATGGTGCCATAAACCTCCCGGCACGTGGGCTGAGGAGCGTAAATCCTGCGCTTGCTCTTCTACGTGCCGGCTAAGGACGGGGGCACGGCGCAGGATGAGAGGCGCTGACACGGGGACCAGGGTGCCACGTTGCTGTGTCCTTGGTCTGGCACAGTGAGCCCCAGGAGATTTATTTTTTGCTGAGTAGACAACTCTGCGCTCCTGGGACACGGCAGATGTTGCAGCTTCACCATCTCCACTCATTGTAATGCAACTTCTGAGCTTCGCAGGCTTCAGCAATTTTCCTCCTTGTCACCAGGCTCCAGATCATGTCACCTCCTCATCCCGCACTCAGCTCTGGCCCGACGCAGGCGTCGTGGCTGCTCATTGCCCTGATGTTGGAGCCTCTGCTTGCAGAGAGGTTCCTTCTAAACCTGGGGTTTGCCGGAGCAGTTGTCCTGGAGGAACCGCTGCTGCAATGGGCTCTGCTAGTGGGTTCATCCCCTGGGACCCGGCATCCCCGACCCAGCTGAGGGCACAGGGAGGCTCCATCGGTCTCCATCGCTCTCGGCTCAGTCTCGCCAGGGCTGGGGGATGGGAGGACGTGCCTGTCCCAGCGTGTCGCCTCAGCTTCCCTGTGCCCACGGAGGCTGCGGACACCCCCTACGCTCCCGACCCCAGGAGCGGCGAGAGGGATCCTGGGCAGGAAAAGGGATTTTATACTTCTGCTCTTCCATCTGTCGCCTCCCCGAGGTTCCCAGAGTGAGCCCTGCTCCTGTGCGGGGACAGAGTGGCATCGTCCACCTGCCCCGTCGTGTCCCGTCCCATGGTTTAGGAGAGGCCGTGGCACTGTGGGGGCCTGGGTGACAAATCTGCGGTAACGTTGTTGTGGGGAGCCTGCACAGGCGGTAATGGAGCCGTAATGAATTAAGTGCTGTTAAAATTCATGCAGGGCTGCTGTAATGAATGTGCGTGTGTTGTGAGGATTAGGACAGGGGGGTGATGAATGTTGTCTATCAGCTGTGATAAAAAGCCTATCATCCCAATACATATTTTCAAAAACTAATTTAATGCTGAAAGAGATTATTAAAAATGAGGAGAGGAAATTGTCTGGGATATATTTAGAGTCCCTCGGTAGGTAAGATGAATTCCAGAAGTCAAAATACCGCCTGTGGGGTGAAAAGGATAGATGCGGATAGCGTGGTAGCTCGTGCCAGGAGGACAGGGCTGAGGCAATCCTTCTGCCAGGGGGAGAGCGGCCGGGGAAGGAGGGTCCCTGCCTGGGGACCTGCTGAGCCGACGCCGCAGCGTGGGGACCGTCCCGCAGCCGTCAGCCCTTGCCGGAGGAGCGGAGCCTCCACTGTCGCAACACATCTCTGCCCCTGCCCGGGGTCTGGCCGGTCAGTTCTACCTTCTACCTTCATTTCCTGAACCTGTGACCAGCTCGCAGCCGTGCAGCGGGGACAGGAGCTGCTGGAAGCGCTGGTAAAGGATCCCGGGGCTCCCCTGGGGGAAAGAGCTTCTGCAAGGTCTGAGAACGGCCTCTGCCTGCAGCTGCCAAGGAAAGAAACCCCCGGCACTGCTGCTGGTGGCGGGTGGGCTCTGGTTCTGTCACCACGTATTTATTCTCTTTCATTTAGAGTATGTGCACACACACATGCCCTGAGCGGCTTTGCCAGGTTGGGTCTGAGGAGACGGAGCGTCGCGAGCCTGCCGTGCTCCGGACATCTGGAAATCTGAGTTTTGATCTTGACTGGTCTTTCATTTAATCTCTCTGTGCTGTTCACAATGACAAGATCATTAGAAACCCGGTTCCTGTTGCAGAGCTCTTCCTCAGAGCAGTGTGTAGCCACACGGACGATGCCTGCCAGACAAGAGGCTTAATTGTGTTCTGCCAGCATCCAGGGGGATGTCAGCGAGTCAAATTTAAAGCCAGGCTGGATGTGGTGGTGGGAAATGCACCTCCATTACTCACCCAGCCTGAATGAGGTTTCAGTTTTATTATATCCCGAAATAGCTGGTGCCTGGGAGGTGCTGATTGAAGCCATTTGAAAACATGACAACATCCTCAGGACAATAGGTGTCTAATCTAATGAAGCCAGAATGCATTAGCTAAGAGCTGCGTAAAGCAGAGAAAATGCAATTAAAGCATTCCTGAGGACAGATGTCGACCTACATAGGGGACACTGATATGAAGACGTCGGCAGAAGTCTAATGAAAATAAATGATCTGTTTGAAACATTCCTCAAATCAATAACGGCGTCCAAGCCAACGCCGCTCCCCCCCCAGCCCTCGGTGGCTGCCAGCTCCGTCCTTTGTCACCTGCGTTTCATTGCGTCCCGGACAAGGCTGGGACAGGTCTGGGACAGGTCGGGGTCCCGGGAGGAGGGTGGCAGGGGTGAGGGTGGCTGGGAGGGGAGGACGGGAGGGGAGGATGGGCCGAGCACACGGCTGGCACGCAATGGGTGGTGGCCCGAGGTCCATTTGCTGCGCCCAGGGGACAGGGGCTGGGGGGTGGCGGGGGCTTGGCATCTCCAGCGCCCACTGGGGCTCAGGTGGGTCCCGCGGGCAAACTGAAAGCTGGGCCAGGGGCTCAGTGGGTCCCAGGAGCCGGTGCCAGCCCTTGCCCAGGGGCCAGTTGTCCCCCTGCCTGCGCCGCTGTGGCGGTGTGCTCTCCCCTTTTCCCCCTTTCCCCCCACCCCGGCTCCTGCTCAAGCCATTAAGAATAGAATCATAGAATTGTTAGGGTTGGAAGGGACCTTAAAGATCATCCAGTTCCAACCCCCCTGCCGTGGGCAGGGACACCTCCCACTAGACCAGGTTGCTCAGAGCCCCGTCCAGCCTGGCCTTGAACAGCTCCGGGGATGGGGCTTCCACCACCTCTCTGGGCAACCTGTTCCAGTGTCTCACCACCCTCACGGTGAAGAACTTCTTCCTGACGTCCAGTCTGAATCGACCCATCTCTAGTTTTAATCCGTTCCCTCTAGTCCTGCCATTGCCCGACATCCTAAAAAGTCCCTCACCAGCTTTCCTGTAGGCCCCCTTAAGAATAGAATCAGAACTAACCATCAGCAGGAGCTGTGATGAGTTGCACCTGGACTTTGGGGGACGGCTGGCAACACGGTCAAAACACTGTCTGGAGTGGGGAATGAGATATTTTGTTCCCTTGCGAATATGACTATAGGTCAATTCTCTTACTCCATAAATAGCGGACAGCCCAGGAGCCCTTGGAGCTCTCCTGCGCGGCAGCGGCTGCACGCCAGGATCTCCCCGTGAGCGGGGACGCTCGCTTAAGGTTCTGCTCCTCGAGGCTGAGAGATTCCTTGCCGCCACAGATTCTCCGTAAGTGACTGATAGCATGCTAAACTTTGAAATCTCAGCTAAGTGAGATAAAGGATTGATTGCGCGTATCTAATCCTTTAGACACAAACCGTCAACCAAGTCTGGGACTGGGATTGGATCCAGCCGCACCCAGACTCCGCTCTGAGGAGGAGTTCAGAAATCCAGGGGGTCCTCGCTGAGCCTCCTGACTCAACGGGGGGCACTCCCTGACAGCCCTGTCTGACCCCGGCCTCTGCAGGAAATAATCAAGTGTGCCTTGCCACTGAATCTCGTAAAACACTGTCGCATTCAGTATTAACTTTGTTAAATCACTGTTTTATGTTAATAAATATTTCACTTCTCTCTTACGAGTGAATCGCGACAGCCGAGAGAGTTTTGTCTTTGCAGCCAAGCAGCCCAAGAGATGTCACCGCCTCCTCGATCCCCGGCGAGCACGTGTACGAACAAGGGAGCGGCTGTCATGAGTGACTCTGCTAATCAGCATCACCGACAGATCCGGGCTTTTCCCAGACAAACGCCCTTCCCCAGGCTGGGAAACCGAAATGTTTCTTGAGGCCTGTTGACAAGTCAGGATGCCTTCTCTCCTTGCAGAATTTTTCAAGTTTTTGCCTCTAAATAACCACCTAACATACCTCAGGCTGCTGAATTTTAATCAGCTCTTGTCTTCCTTAAAAACTAAATCAGAGGAACACCCAGAATCTTTCAGTGCCGTTAGACATTGATGCACAGGAGCCACATTGCAGGGATTTCACCATCAATAACCACGGCTCCTCGCCGTGTCTTTTATTTTAGGTTCTTTGACAGATTTTTTCCTTTTATTCCCAGCTCCTGGCTGACACAGGAAGTCTGACAAAATTTTGCTCTGAGCCCGTACATCTTGCTGTCGTCTTTCCTCTCCTGTCGCTGCTAGATCGGGGCTACATCACGGCTCTGGGGTTTCTGTCGTACAGCTAACACATACTTGGATGAAGACACCTTCATCGCTCTCTCTTTAGACTCTCACACATGTTATAAACAGTAATTAAAACCACCCACTTTGGTAAATGACTGGCAAAAGTAACTCGCCTCAAATCACGATTCTTTGGCAAGAGTTTAAATTTACAGTGACAAGTCTATTTCGAGAGGAAAGTTCTATTTTGGGAAGTTGGATTCATTGTGCCACATCGCATTTTTGAGGCAGCGCGGTGCGATACCTGACACATCCCGTCTCCCTGCAAGTCAAAGCAGAGATTCCTGTATCGCCGCGCTGAGGGCCGCCCTGCGCTTGTCAGGCAGGACAATACTCTGGTAACGCTAATTTTAACAAACTCGGGGAAACTCCGACCCTTTCCTGGGCAAATGTTACAGCCATAATTGAGCTTCCTTATAAAATAATTTAAGTGGAAAGCAGGACCTGCCCCAGCTGCAGGCCCTGCAGACCCTATTATGCCCTTAACGATGATTAGGAAATCAAGGGTGTTGCGGAGCTGACTGCGAACTGCCTGGCTCAGCACAACCAGCCCCACTGGCACCAGCCCTTTGCTAGCCAGGGCTTACGATGGCAAAGACTCGGGCACGTTGTGAGGTGGCCAGGACGGTCCCTGTCACCCCTCCTGCCGCTGCAGCCCCTCCGGGCACCCCCTGCCCCCGCCTGCGGGGGCTCCTCGGGTCCAACGCCGGACTCCACACCCCACAGATTTGGGCAGCGTCGGTGGGGAAGGGGTTTAACTGGGATTTAATGTGATGGTTTTCATCTTCAGCCAGCAAGAATTTGGCAGCATCTTTACGACCACAAGAGACTCTTTTTTTTTTGTCGGGAAGGAGGAAACAAGGCAACGTGTGATCCCGACACGCTGCCGCGGCCTGGGCTGAGGGTGGCTGGGCAGGAGCATCCGCCCGGCAGCGGGAGGGTGACAGTGGGTACCGCCACGGCAAAACCCCCTGGGTCACACATGGGTACAGGCGGCGGGAGGATAAACCAGTGTCTTCAGGATTCCTGGTGACCAAATGGTGGAGAGGGACTGACTCTCTTGCTGTTCCTCACGTGAACCTCTGCAATGAATTCTGCTTCTCCTGCAAAGCTGCATTGTATCTCCACTTCATTTAACTTTGCCCAGAAACAGCCCCAGTGAAAGCCGTCTGGGCCCCTGTTTTTCCCTCGGGGCGCTCAGCATTGCCACTTTACGCAGCACTTTTACCCCAGGAGCTCGTATTTACAGCTACAAACCACTATTTATCCAGCATACCACTTCCCGTCACCCCAGAGCACCCTAAATCTCACCAAAAAAAGCATTTTCATTGCCCTGTTAATCCCTTGGTCTCCTGGCATTTAATAGAATTCACTTAAAAATATTTAACAGCGTCAAACTCC
>VWZL01003847.1:284697-333285 GCA_013396915.1 Stercorarius parasiticus
CCCCGCCCCTTGGCCATGGCTGGGTGCCATCCCTCTGGCTGCCTGGTGAGATTTCCCGGCCGTCTCCGTGCCTGGGACACGGGGGGCACTGTCCCCGCTGCGCTCCGGTCCCCGTGCGAGGGAGCACAGCCTGCCCGCGCTCCCCAGCCCCGGAGCCATGGCCCGGCAGCGGCAGCAGCACTGGGATGCGCCGGGTACCAGCCTCCCTACAGGGTTGTTATGGTTTGAGAAAACCCATAACAATTTATTGTCATTTAGACAATTATTCCATCACCCGATGACCCCTCCCCACCCGGAAAGGGGAATCGGGGAAAGCAAGGAAACACGAGGGTTGAAGTGTAAATAGATTTAATAGGATAAGACTAAATAATTAACAATAATACTACAGAGCCAGTATTAATCCCGATACCAATATAAGATACACAAGAATTATACTCAGCCCATTCTATCGTAGGAAGCCGTGCGCTCCCAGCAGGGACAGCAAACGTGGGACACTGCCAGCGCTGCGGCTTCGGGAGGAAGGGAAGGGCTCAGGGCTCCGGCACCGGGGCAAGGAGTTTCTCTGGACGGCCGCCATCAAGGGAGAGAGAAACTACGCAGCAAACTTTCTAATTTATATCGAATGTGACGTTCATGGTATGAAATAACCCTGTTGGCCAGCCCGGGTCAAACGCCCAGGCCTCGCTCCTCCTCATCCCTGCACCTGGCAAGGCTTGAAAACACTGTGACCTTGAATCCCCCACAGCCTAGCTGGCTATAAAGTAAATATTTTCACGAATTCAGACACTGGAGTCTTCCAAAAGTGGAGTTTTTCCCCAGCATTAGAAGAGAAATTAGTCCTGTGTCGCTCAACCCAGGACAAGGGTCCGTCTGTCTGTCAGACGCGGCCATGGCTCTGAGAGGCTCTGGCACAGGGGTCAGACCAACAGGGTTTTTTTGTGATGTCCTTCCTGGAGGGTCCATCCCAACCTTTGCTTCTTTTGTCAGCAAGTGCAAAAGCCCCACTGCTGCCCCACCACGCCTGAGCATCCTAGTTAAGCAGCCAGCTAACAGAGACGCAGTATTCCCTTGGGAAAGTACCGGCGAGAGCAGCCTTCATTAAGGAGAAGGGACTTGCAAGGAAAACCTGACTTTTCCAGTTCTAAGCTCTTATTCAAATAAAATGCGCAAGGTTTCCCCAAAGTGCCTCTTTGTAACAGATGATCTAGGGCTCCAGCGGCGATAAGATGCTGCTGCTTTATTTCAGCTCCATTATGGAATTTAAATACTGTGCAAGTTAATGGAGATGTTTATGGCTGTCCATAAAGCAGCGAGCTGTGCTCCCAGCGCACCGTGCCGAGAGCAGGACCGGCGCCGCACAGGCTGCCGGTGCTCGGGGGGGTTCGTTGCAGCGCCGGGGGTGTCCCCGCCACCTGCTCCTCCGCACACTGCCGGTGGCTCCGCAGGGACGGCGGGGGACGTCCCCAACCCCACAGCTGCTGCTGCACGGCTCAGCCATGCTATATGTTTGTGGGTAAATATTTCATCACCCATTTGTAAAGCGGGATTTAAAGAACATGAAGAAATTCTTAGGAGAAAGGCTGAGGGATTTGGGTCTCTTCAGGCTGGAAAAAAGACGACTGAGGGGGGATCTCATCAACGCTTCTAAATACTGAAAGGGGCGGTGTCAGGAGGATGGGGCCAGGCTCTTCTCAGTGGTGCCCAGCAACAGGACAGGGGGTAACGGGCACACACTTGAACATGGGAAGTTCCACCTAAAGATGAGGAGGAACTTCTTTCCCGTGAGGGTGGCAGAGCCCTGGCACAGGCTGCCCAGAGAGGTGGTGGAGTCTCCATCTCTGGAGACATTCCAACCCCGCCTGGACGCGTTCCTGTGCCACCTGCTCTGGGTGACCCTGCTCTGGCAGGGGGTTGGACGGGATGATCTGCAGAGGTCCCTTCCAACCCCCGCCATTCTGTGGTTCTGTAACATCCGCATTCAGCGGCACTCCCGCGCCTGATGCGGCTGCGTCTCTAAGGCATGCGTTTGCTCAGCCGCTGCCAATTCCCAGGCACTTCATGGAGTTTCTCTCACCCAATGAGTTTTATTAGATGCGATACAGACCCGTGCACGCTCCCATCAGCCTCGCTGGCGTTCGCAGGTCAGGGTGGCCGCTGGGCAAAGGAGCAGCAGCGGGAGAGGAGGTGCTGGCACTGGCAGCAGTTGGGGTGCCCGGTGTGGTCTCAGGGTGCCGCTGGTTGCTCCGTCGCTCCGTCGTGCCGACCACCGAGGACATCTGCTTCCCCCGGGAGGTGCCGAGGCCGCTCACCTGCTCAGCAGCCCATGGGCTCGCTGCGAGAGCGCCTGTGTGCAGGGAGCAGCCGTGCAGCACCCCTCCTGGCACAGCTGATCCCTGAAAGTCTGCTCTGCTAACGAACAGGACTCATTAAAATGGCCTTTTAATTACTCACATCCTTTAAGTCACATGCCACCCTAAAAAAAAAAAAAAAAAAAGGGGCAAGGGGGCAGGTGCCTGGTGACAAGCCCTTATAAAGGCTCCTCATTGTCACAGAAACCCTCTAAACCGCGTCCCATCCCTCTCCCCCTTTGCCACCAGAGACCCGCCACCAGCCTGCAGCAACAGCTGGGTAAGGATACGGTCCAGCCGGCAGCGCATCCCCGTCGCAGGCGTTTTTTGCTTCCAAACACGGTGCAGATGAAGCTAAAGCAGCGTTAGCCGGAGGGGCACAGCCCCTGTCACCCCCCGGCTGCTGCTGGTGGGGCCGGGGACGCGGCAGGTTGTTGGAATACAACAAATCAGGGCAGAAGGGCCAGCGCGAGCTCCCCGAGGTGCGGCCGCACGGCAGAGCCTGTGCCAAGGCAGTGGCCCTGGGACCGATCCGGACTCACCGACCCAGCGCCGTTCCTCTGCTGCCGTCTGTGCCCCCTCGGCCGCAGCTGCCCAGGGATGTGGCTGCTGCGCCCGCGATAACGTGGCTCTTTGTCTGACACTGAAGGTGCTTGTCAGCCTCGGCGAGATAAGGCAGCCAAAGACATTTATAATTGTGTAATTAAACGGCTCCTGTGCCTTCCAGGCATCTCTCGCTATTGGGCAGATGGCTCTATTGTCAGCAGGACACGGCAAGCGCAACGGCAGCCGAGGTGACCCATGGGTGGGTGCTGCTGGCGGCCACCCAGCCCCGTGCCGAGGCCACCAGCCCTGTGCCGGCAGCGTGGCACCGCGGCAGAGAGGGGACCCGGCAAAGTCCCAGAGCTGGGGGAGGGCAGGAGGAGCCGGTGGGGTCTGGCCGTGCCCCAGTGTGTGCAGCACCCTGCTCCCGCACCGGGACAGTGGGAGATTAATAGGAGGAGGAAAGGTGCATCCATCCCTGTGACACTTGAACTGACAGATCACTGATTATTATGATAGATGGCACCGGCTCTTCCTGATAATTAGCAGTCGTTCATATTTAAACATTGCTCTTCCTCCAGAGCCAGGCTCTTTTTAACATTCCCTGGGCATCGTTCTGCCCCTGCCCATCCCCTCCCCGCGCTCGTCCCGGAGGCGGCGTGGGCAGGACGGGGACACGCACCATGAGGCTGGGCTGCTCCGACCCCACGGCACCAGTGGCTCGTCCCGGCCCCGTCAGCCATCGCCACAGGGTTGGGGCCACAGAGCCTCCCCTGTAAACTCCAACCGAGGAACGGCCGGGGAAGGCGATGGATTTCATGCCTGGGGCCGCTAAGCGGGAGCAAGGGGCAGGAGGAGGAGACCCAGCTCCTCCTTTGCTGTCCCTGCGGCGCGGGGCTGGCTGGACGCTGCGACCAGCTGCTCTCGCCAGCACCACGCAATTAATGATTTAAAAAATGCCCCCACACAAGGCAGCACCTGCCAAGCGCTGAGCCCTTCCCCGACCCATCGCTGCTGCATCTTGCATTTTACCGTGTCTCGGCCATAACAGCTTATTGATCCCTCCTTTCTCACCGGAGAGCAACATCCCCATGGCAGGGTGCTCCCCGCCACAGGGGCGAAGGGCACACGCGGTGCGGGGCTGGCAGTGGGAAGCTCTCCAGGGCGCAGGAGCTGACGCCGGCACCGCTCAGCCATGGGCTGGCCAGGCACGGTGTGGCAGCTGTGTTGTTTACTGTGATTTTCCCAGACATTTTCCAGAGCTTGTTTCCTTCCTCAAAGACACCGCGTGTGCTAGGAGCTGGTAAGTCCATTGCTGAATACACAAGACAAATGCAGAGTTGCAGACCAGGCTGTAATTTTCCCCTCAAACCTCCAGATCAGGGAAGTAGAATTAGATGGAGAGAGGCTTTCTCCGCTCTGTTGTGTAGAAACCAGTCACAGTCTGGGCAGCTCCATCAGCAGAGGGTGGGGGAAGGACGGAGCAGCAGCTTCAGCGTCAGCCCACGCCATCCATCACCACAACAGGGCAGTCGTAAAACTGCGAGCACGAAGTTAGAAGGACGAAGCTTCCACCTCCGGCAGGGCAGGGAGACACCGACACCGCTCACTGCAGCAGCCGGACCCGGTGAGACAGAAATTCCGCCTCCATGGCAGGCAACGCAGTGAAGCGCTCGAGCGCGGACCTGCGGTGGGACAGCCGAGGAACTCTGCTCGCTGGGTGGCAGAGGGGAAGGAGCCCCTTTTGTGCCATTAATTAATGCCGGAAATTATACAGGTGTGTAACAACTCATTTCTGGGCAATTACCTTCTTTATTTTTACTTTTCACACAAGGCACGAGGAGAGCAGAGCTCAAACCTGCCCGGGCTGAGAGCTGGGAGGGGGCTGGCTGAGAGCCACGGAGCCACGGCCGGTGCCCGCCCCGGTCGCCTCTCACACCCACCTTTCACGGCGCTGCTAATGATTTCTGGGCTGTCTCCGCAAGCCACCGCACGCAGCCTACAGCAGACTTGTCTCCGTGTGACACGATCTCAATTATTAATGGCTGGATTTACCCGGCACGCCGCAGCCTCTGCCTGCCACCTTCCCCAGGGGGGCTGGCGCTGCCCATGCACCACGGCAGCGCCACCCGGTACCTCTGCCATCCTCCTGCCCGCCCGCCGGCCCCGAGGGAGGGCAGCTGGAGACCCCCACCACCCCCAGCATCACCCACATCCTCCATGGCACCCCCCTGGGTCTGTGCTGGGGGTAACCAGCCCCCCGGCAGCTGGGGGCGAGGTGTCCCATGGCCAAGACTGTGCCAGGACGGTCACAGACGAGGGGCAAAACCCACCACCGCAGGCCACAGGAGGCACGAGCGCAGATAACTCCGGGCAAAAAAATATATCTGTTTGGCTGCGACTTGCAATGCACTATTCATAACCCCGCTTCAGAGCCCTAATTATTTCTTTATAGTGCCAATATAGCCCTGGCCAGGCGCCGAGTGAAGACTGGCTGAATTAATTGATCGACAGAAGGCAAATAGACTTCCCCCATTTTAAGCACCCATTCGGTTCCTCTTTCCCCGCAGCTGTCACTGCTGTCAGCACACCCAAACGAGGCCTTTGTGCATGGACTTTGGCATTAAGCAGCCTAAGAAAAAGCAAAGAAACGTGAACTAGTGAAAGAGTCGCAGTGGATTATTTCTAAATATCGTCCGTGCAGCGTTTGCATTTAACATGCTGGCCATACACCGCTTTCATTTACTCAATTAAGCGATTAATTACATGCCTGGAGCACAGTAACTCTGCAGTGTTTTCCCTCTGCTCAGCAGCGTCTCCGCGCTCACCCAGCAACACGTACATCAGCCTGGCAATTGCGCCTGTATTGACAGCTCCACGCTGTGAGCGCTTCCAAGGTTATCAGGGCCCCGGGAAGGATCCTGCCTGCCCGAGCAGCCTCTGCCCCGCCAGGCCAAGCAGCGGAGCCTCCTGTCCACAGAACACACCCCAGCACGAGTGAAGCGATGGGGATCTTCCCCCTAAGAAAGCGTCAACAGCAAGAAACCGCCATCCCGAGGCCCACGACTGCTGCCACCTCTGCAGCAGGAGCAAAGGCGCGCACACGCTATTCCACAAAACGACGCCTCGTTTCACACCTCGCTGCTGCTCGACCTCCTCCCCTGGCACCCGCCGAAGTGGTACCGCTCCTCAGAACACCCGAAATGACCCACAGAGACAAGCCAGCACTGAATTAGTGGTTGTTTTTACTTAGGTATCTCATTATTGCGATCTTTAAACATAGTTCAATAAATAGAAAATTAACAAAAATGTCAATAGATCTTTATTACCATTTTTTATTATTATTACTATTAGTAATTATTCCAAACCAACAGTGACTCCCTGGAGATGTCTGACTATAGCTCAAACATGAAATGCACACAGTGTCCCTTACGATATTATATTACATTTCTTTCAAGCTTATAAAAATATATATTGACTTCTCAAGTAAGTATTTACAATATATAACACGTGGTTAATGAATATCAAAAAGCATCTGGATGTGAACCAACTTGATTCCAGTTTTGGTTTCACGGAGAGGGGGGGGTGACCGTGGAGCCGCGTGTCCTGCCTGCTCCCAGCAGTGCT
Organism: Stercorarius parasiticus; assembly: GCA_013396915.1. Classification (NCBI taxonomy): domain Eukaryota; kingdom Metazoa; phylum Chordata; class Aves; order Charadriiformes; family Stercorariidae; genus Stercorarius; species Stercorarius parasiticus. Next base: position 291,216 of record VWZL01003847.1, read on the forward strand.
GCGGCCGGAGCTTCCCGAATCTCTAACTTAATCTGCTCATTTTATTACCTTCAGTGTCGATGAGGAGCTCAGTTAAAAGTGTTTATTGTTGCAGCGTTAGGAAGCATACTTCCATCATGTGCTTTTTCTTCTCTTTCTTGAAGGAGAGACGAGAAAAGCAAACGCCTCTTGTTTCTGCTGAGTTAGAGCAGGGGCCCAGCCCCAGAACCAGACTGTCTACAGGAAACAGCTTCCTGAAACACCACAGCACATCCCTCGCCAGAGTCAGTCAGAAAAGTAATTAAACACTGAATTTCCTTTGGGAACAGCTAGAGAGACTCAAACGAAGAAATTATGCCTTCAGTTCTGATCGTCCTACAGAATGTAGTACGGGAGCCTGATTCAGTGGGGGAAAACGCTGAAGAGACGACTGAAAGATGGTCTCATTTTTATCGGGAGCGCTCTAGCCCAGAGCGAGCGTCGTAGGACGACACGGGCAAGTGGCAGAGGTGGCTGCCAGCCCCGGGCCGCTGTGGGGGAGCAGGACACTGCCTGCAGGGCCACCGCAGCCACCCAGGGACCCACGGCTCCACGACGGCAGACAAGCTGTGCCGAGGTCTCTCTCTCGCCAGCCTGGCAACGGTGAGAAGGACCGAGGAGCAGATCCCATCAGCTCAGGGCCAGCCCCTCCTCGCACCCTTAACTTTGGAGACAAGGTTTGGGGGGGTTTGGGAGAAACGTGTCGCCGCCTGCTCACAGCCAGGTCTGTTTCCCACACCCTGAAGCACTCTGTCACCTTGTCACCAAGCCCTGGACTTCCCCAGACCTCCTTGAAAGCTCCGGGCATCCCGACGCAGCAGGCTGCTGGAAATCCCAGCGGACAGGACAAGAGCAGGGAGAGGATCCAGAATCAAGTTGGTTCAACTCTCTGCCTAGAGAACTATAATATACTTTCTCTCTAGATAAAATGTAAACATAAAGAGCATACAAATTGCACTTGATCCTTGGGATCTGGCATTTCTACCAAACGAGGGTCTCAGTTCACCATTATTACTCTTCTGGGTGTGAAACAGCAGGATGGCGCGTGATCAACCAGGCCGGACAGGGGCCAAACTTAAAGACAAATTATTTCCATTAAAAAAACAAACCAAGTGACATTGGGGAATGTTGCTTAAACCGCAGGAGGTGGCAGGAAGGAGAGACCTTGTTTACCCCAGAGAGCAGCAAACTCCCTGCAGGGTGCCCAGCACTCGCCCGATGCCAGGGCGGCTCCATCTGCGCCCGCAGAGCGAGGGCAGCTCCCGGCCCCAGCGTGACGGGGTTCCTGGCTCGATCCCACCAGCCCTCTGCCCTCCTGAGCCAGGAGAGCCTGAGGGCAGGTGAAAAGGAAAGCACCGTGACAGTGGTGCCTGGCAACAGGACAAGACGTAACAGGCACACACTTGAACATGGGAAGTTCCACCTAAAGATGAGGAGGAACTTCTTTCCTGTGAGGGTGGCAGAGCCCTGGCACAGGCTGCCCAGAGAGGTGGTGGAGTCTCCGTCTCTGGAGACATTCCAACCCCGCCTGGACGCGTTCCTGTGCCACCGGCTCTGGGTGACCCTGCTCTGGCAGGGGGTTGGATGGGATGATCTCCAGAGGGCCCTTCCAGCCCCCACCGTTCTGTGATTCTGTGACTTTACTAAGCAGAAGCTGGATCCCTACAGTAAGGCGTTCTGCAAAGGCCAGCGGGCGCAGGACAGCCACCAGCACCCACAGTCGTGCCGCTCCGCTCGACCAGAAGGAAGACGCCCGGGCAGCTGCACCGGCCCCGCAAGAGGCTGCCTTTAGGCCCTTCACTCCATAGAATCATAGGATGTGTTGGTTTGGAAGGGACCCTTAAAGGCCATCTCGTCCAACCCCCCTGCAGTGAGCAGGGACATCTTCAACTAGATCAGGTTGCTCAGAGCCCCATCAAGCCTGACCTTGAATATCTCCAGGGATGGGGCCTCCACCCCCTCTCTGGGCAACCTGGGCCAGTGTTTCACCATCATCATTTAGAGTCTCATCCCCTGGGAGCAGGCTCACAGGAGGATCTGACTCGAACAGATTTCCAGCCACACTGTGAACATCTCCCACAGCATTCATTCCCTTTGTAAATCTTTGCCTTTCATCATTAATAATTCACTTGCAATACTTACAGATGATAACAAAAGGCCTACAAAACTCTGTACAAGGCTGCAAAGACCCATTTAATTAACTAACTTCAAGGAAACTTGTATTATTAAGCAGATGCTATTTATGTCTTCCGTCAGGGATTAGGCCTGCGGCAGTGGGAACTGCCAGCGCGCGAGGCGGGCAGTGCTGCACTACTGTCTGCAACCCAATAAAGTGCTGATGTGCCCTGGATTGCCTGGATTGCACGGCAGGATTTCAGGGATCCCACGGACGCGATGGCCAGCCCTGCCCACGCCCCAGCGCCGGGCTGGGCTGCAGGGTGCCCTGGGCACAGCCCTGCAGCCGCTCACGCACCCAGACCCGGGGTGCGCCCACTGCAGAGGCTGCGGGTGCTGCGGGGTGTGCCGGCACTGCAGCCCTCGGGCACAGACCTCTGCCCAGCGCTCACCTGCGGGGCAAAACTGACATCCCGGCACAGTCCCGCAGGATGCTCCAGGCAGGCTGCTGCCTTTCCCTTCCCTGCTCCCAGCCGCCCATGGAGCAGCCGGAGGAGGAGGGGACGCACTCACCGCAGCTGAGGTGGCCCTTGCAGTGCCAGAGCAGACACGGGAAGTGTCCATCCAAAGCACAGCCATGCCCGCTGTCTCTGACTCCAAACCAATTCCCTGGTTTTCCTCCCATTTCTGGCTGAATTGGGAGGTTCCCTTCTGCCGCTGCGGGTTGACTAAGTTCTGTTCAAAAAACCTTTTCCTCCGCAAAAGCTCACAGAGCTGGAGAGGGAAGAACACTTGTCCATCTGCTGCTCCGAGGCAGAGCGGATGCTCCAGCTCAGCTGACAGCAGGGAGTCCCCAGGCTCTGGCGTCACCCACAGCTCTGCCTGCTTCGCTCCGCAGCCCAGGGACAGCGGTCAGAGCCCACCACAGCTGCCCAGGGAGCCAGAAAAGGCAAGATGCGGGACACTCTGCCTGCAAAACTGCAAGGCAGGAGGCAGGAAGAGAGGCAAAAGTAGCAACAGATGCTTTAGCATCGGTCCTGCATGGGTGGCAGGTCTCTGCCCACGGGCTCAGTGTGCGCGTGGGCAGCAGAGTGCTGCCTGCTGTCACTCTGGTCCATGAGTTCCCACCCCACGTCTGGGCTCCAGCAGTAAAATGAGGGACCAGGACATGCACAAAAAGCAGCGAAGGCTGAAAGCACCAGCAGGGCAGCCCAAGGGCTCCACTGCTTGCCCTCTCTTGGCTATGGGTCTGTTCATCAAAGCTTTTCATTTCTTCCTCTGCAGTCACATCGTCAAGAGAACCTTAGAAACATTCAGCACCATTTGCTCTGCAATTTAGTGGAGAATATTTGGTTTTTGTTCACCAACTGTGGTGTCAAGACTCAGTGAAGCAACTCTTGGAGCGGAAGGGACCCGGCTGGGAAAGAGTTTCCTTTCAGCAGAGCAGATGGGGAAAGTCACCTTCCAGAAGTTGGGCGCTGGGTGTGAGCTGTGCTCTGGTCTCTAAAAATAAAAGCAATAAAAGCTCCTTGTGGGGTTGCTAGAACGTGTCACCTTGTATAAAAATACCCATGGATTTCACCAGTAGGATGCTAGATACGAAAATGCTGTCAGCTCTGGATTAAGACAGTGCACAAATGTCCTTCCACCCTGTTAACCTAATTACCATATGAAATGGCATCATTACAGTTTGACTCGTCTTACAAAACAGCCACATCCACCTAGGCACACCGCACACATCCCAGGAATCCTCGGCTTCCCCGGCACAGGGGATGGGAAGCCCTGCTTCTCTTGCCACGTGGAATGACTTGTTTGGCAGCAGCCCAGCGATTCCTACATCCCACCTGAAACCGCGAAGTTTCCGAGATTGGGTGCGGGGTTTGGGGCCGGCTGGCTACCTCCTCCCCGGGAGCGCCGGCTCCGTGCTCTGCACCTCCGCGGGGGCTGCTTCACACCTGCACGCCTCGGCCATGCATTTGGATCACCTGCGCCCGGAGAGTCTGGATCCCGCTCAGGATGGTCTTCTGGTGCTCCGCCAGCGTGATCCCCAGGCTGAGGACATCTCTGGAAAACGAGCCCCGTGTCAGCCACGAAAAACCAGCCCGAACTGGAAAGTGCCCTGACGCCAACTGCTCCCAGGCAAGGGCAACGCAGGTTTCAGACTATCAGCCTACCGTGGACCTGCCAGAGTAAGAACCCCCAGCCTGTTGTCCCAGCCAAAGCAGTACAGAGCCTGGCCGGGAATCCAGGGGTAACACACGCCAGGTCCGAGACGGCTGCTGCCCTGTGCTGTCTGCGTGACAGCTTATCAGCAAATTGCATTAGATTTGACTCTGCTTTCTGGAAGGGACAAGCAACACTACCCTTGGTCAGAAACAAGAGGTTAAAGTCACAAACTCCTGGTTTAAAACTCAGCTTCAAAAATCAGCAACTGAGATGCACAACACATGCAGCCCAACCCACGCCAGCAAGCCCTTCCAGACATGTTTTGGAGGATCTGTCCTCTTGTTTAGCGACGCCTGACCGTAACTACAAAGCAGAGCTCACTCACGCTGCACCCAGCGACACGAGGTTATAGCCAGGAAATCAAGTTCACTTACTGGGCTGTCATCCTGGCCACCGATTCCAGGTAGCAGTAGCCCGCAGCGGTGAAGTTGTCTTTGTACCTGCCCATTTCTATCGCTTCCAGCCACTCGCCTACGGAGCTGAAAGAGGGGAAGGCCGAGAAGGTACGCTCGGTGAGGGGGATGGACGTGCTGTGGGACCTGCCAACGAAACGGGGTGGTGAGGAGGGAGCAGAGCCCGGCACGGCTGAGCTGGGAACCGACAGAACAACAGGCAGCAAAGCAAGAGCGGTCACCTGCTGCACGTGGAGCTGGGACACTGCAGGGGCTCCAGGCTCTGCACCATCTTGCTCAGGATGTTGTGGATGTGCGAGAACTTGGGTCTCTGGCTGCGGTCCTTCTGCCAGCAGTCGAGCATGAGCTGGTGGAGGGGCGGCTGGCAGTTCACGGGGGCGGGCAGGCGGAACCCATCCTCCACGGCCTTCATCACCTGCAGCAGAGGAGGTGAGGGGACAGGGTCAGGCGCTGCGATCGCAGGCAGCCCCCGAGGGAAGCCTCCCTCCTCACACCCCACCGGGGAAGCAGCAGCAGCTCCTCCATGCACCACCGAACCACCTGCACACCATTAGCAACGGCAGCATCGTCATCTACTGCGCGGCTGCCAGTGACTCACGTCCTGGTTGGACATGTCCCAGTAGGGTCTCTCGCCGTAGGACATGACTTCCCACATGACGATGCCGAAGCTCCACACGTCACTGGCTGGGCTGAAGTGGTGATACTGGATGGCTTCAGGGGCTGACCACAGCACCAGGCTCTTCCCATGCTGGATGGGTAGAAAGGGAGAAAAGATGTGCTCGCACAGCCATTGGACGCAGTTCCCGGGTGGCCGTTCGTCCTGCCCTGCCTGGCATCGCAGGGCAGACACTGAGCAAGCCCCCGTGCAGGTTTAGTACCAACAGAAAACTTTCACCTCGATTTGTTTCAAAATGGCCACGCAACTGTACGCTACATGGAAGTGTGAGTCCTGAAATATTAACGGGAGAAGATAATGTCTCTGGGAAGAGCTGATGGCATTTTATACATTAATATTTAATGAAAGCCATTTCAGAGCTGTGCAAACACAGAGTCCCTCCACTCTGGCTTGCTCTCCTGCAGTGAGCAATCCCCATCTTGGCATCCGCAGAGCCCTCTGGATGCACTAGGGAAGCAGGTGACAGACACTGCAGCTAATTGCAATTAACAGTGGGGAGACCTTGATCCCAAAGCCACAGCCCCGCTGCACCGCGGTGGCAGAAGCCGGGGCTCCTGCTGTGCTCTCCATCCCCCTGGCTCAGCGGGCTGCTCCACACCCAGTGGCACACCGGCGCCGGAGCAGCTCTACAGCTCAACAGCCACATCCCCGCAGAACACGCTCGCCACGGCCGGCGAGGTGGGTCACGCTTTGCCAGGGGCTCTTCAGGACGGTGGTGCGCTCCCTGCGGAGCACGCTGAGCCTGCCTCCCTACAGCTAGTAATGGCTGGAAGGGGTTTCCAAGACTCTTCCTGCCTCCAGCCTGCTTGGCGCTGGACCGCAGCTCCTGCAGAGCCTGGGCCAAATCCTCCAAACAGGCTCTTCCCCTGGGATGCCCGTGCCCTGCACTGGGACACGGGCACCGGTTCCCTGCCGGCAGCGTACATCAGCTGCTGCCTCCGCGGTGCTGCCCACCACCCCCTGCAAACGGTATGGGCTCACTTGATTGAGGAATCAATGCTCTTTAAAATATTAATACCCGGTTAATGTGATGCACTAACAGCCCCAGCTGACACAGGGCGGCTGCCGCGTACCAAACGAAATACGTCCTATCGCTCCGCAGTCAGAAATGCACTGATGCACCCTGACAGGAGAGGCGCCGAAGCGGTGCCTTAAGGAAGTGCGGAGGGAGAATGAGGGGCTGCGGCGCCTCGGGGGACCACGGGGTGCAGGAGCAGCCCCCGGCTCCGCACCCAGGGGCTGCCAGGCAGCTTCTCTGCACACATGCAGGCACTCGGGAGACGTGCTAGCTAGCAGAGCTGACAAGGCATGAGTTTGAATCAAGCAAGACTCAAATTCTTAATTGAAACCCATGAATTTCATTACAAGTGATAAAACAGACATAAGGAGCCCTGAGGCTGCCAGAGCTGCCTCCAGCCGCCTCTCCGCCAGCCTGTGCAGACACGCGGCAGCGCTGCGGCCAGAGGAAGAGTGGTGCCGGACGGCTGCTGTGTGGGTCCCTGGCTAAAAGCATTCAATTTCCAGCTGAGAAATAAACCGTTAAGATGCAGAGCCCACGTTTATACACGAGGAAGGAAATGGGAGCCTAGCAAAAATACTGGTTTGGGAGCAGAATTGCTATATGTCACATTAACTCCCCCTGCGGAAGCTGGCTGGCTTTGGATTTCATCCTTATTCAGCATTCAGAGCAGGCTGCAAACCTCTCCCGTGACGCCAGGCCCCAGTCCAAGCGCTCCTGGCCATGGCCGTGCATTGCAGCCAGGGACATCCACCTCTGCGGAGGTTTTGTAGCCGTCCTGTCAGCATCTTGCTTTCGGGGAACGGTGACAACAGAATTTGGAAATGCAGCTTACCATGGTGGAGAAGATGGTCTCCATCTTATCTTCTTGTGGCCGTCTGAAACCTGTGATTTTGCAAGCCAGGCTGCTGTTCACCAGGACTTTGTGGGCAGCAAGGCTTTTATGTATGTAACCCATCTCTGCCAGGTACTTCATGCCAGAGGCAATCCCCTGCAACATGCAAACGAGCTGGGCGGCCGTCAACTGTCCCTCATGTTTCTGTAGAAAAAGAGGAGGAAAAGCCAAAGGGTGAGTAAAGCCCAGTCCAAGGGGGCACCGCCGGCAGATCCCAGCGGCTCCCACAGCACTCACCCTGAGAAAAGAGTCCAGCACGCCGTTCCCCATGTACTCCATCACTATCATCATGGTGCTCCCTGCACGGACAGACAAGGAGCGCTGTGTGAGCCCTGCCCATTGCTCAGGCAGTTCTAACACTGCAGGGCTGAGAAATCCGGGTGCTGACCTCCAGCGTGGCCAGCCCGCACTGCCCGGCCATTAAGGGAGACAAGGACTTTCTCAGACAGTTTGCCATGAGCAGTGGGGCCGAGGCTTTCCTGTGGTTCCCAGCTGGGAACCCACTGGATCCCAATATCAGATGCTCCTTTTATCAGGACACTGCACCACATCACAAAGGAGCACAGCACTACTCAGTGAAAACAAAAGCAACAGCTCAGCCCAAGACTCAGGACAGAAATACTTCGTCACCTAATAAAAAGGCTAGTTAAAATCAGCACACGCGCTCACGTTTCTTTGGATTTACATGAATATCCATTTAACTACAGCATCCACAGACTAGTTCAGCGCGCACGTTCCCACGAGAGCCGGGAGCAGTCAGAGTCATCTGTTTTACTGACAGAACCTCGCTTCAATTTGCTATTATTAAGAGTGCACAGTTTTTACTGCTAAGCCAGTCCTACTACCTGGATTCATTAGTCTAGCTGTAAGCATTTTATTCATCATCAGAACACTAAAATAGCTAATACAGGAGGAAACACCTGATTTCCAGAGAGCAACAGCATTGCACCTCCAGCACCAGGTCACGGCTCCAAAGCAACAGCCGAAGCATGCTGCCTGCGCAGGAGCCTTCCTCCCCTGCGCGGGGCTTGGGCCGCCCCGTGTCCGGGACCCCCTACCTCTGGTGACGACCCCCTCCAGGCGGATGACGTTGGAGTGATCGAACTGGCCCATGGTGCACGCCTCTGCCAGGAAGGAGCGCTGCTGCTTCTCCGAGCACCCTGCCCGCAGCGTCTGGATGGCCACCGGCAGCTCCCGCTTGCTGGGCAGCTTCAGGCATCCCCGGCAGATTTCTCCAAACTCCCCTGCGCAGCAGAGAGAGGAGTTAAACAGCGCCCGCGGCGAGGGCAGGACGTCCCTCACAGCTCCCCTCTAGGGATATTTTCTTTGCTTTGGGACCACAGAGTGCGTTCCTGTAGAGTGATGTGTCTTGCTGTGTTGACAAGCAAGATTTTCCCACCGTTAATCAGAAGATTTGCCAATCCATGAACTCAGAGACGCGCGGAGCCCTGCGTGGCTGCAAGTTTCCCCTGCAGAGTCTGTTTTACCATCTTCCCCCGCCTTTGCTGAACCCACCGCCCTTCGCACAAGTTTGGCATCAGCGCGTGATACTAAAAACGTGTGACAGCGCAATGGAATTTCTCCTTCCTCTTCCTACACCTCTAAGCCATTCTCTCCACTCTGCTCAAGTGCGTATTGCACTTTTTCTCACGAAAAGGAGATTAACCCCCAGCCACCAAGTTCATGCTCCCCAGGCCTGGCCCGTCCTGCTTCCCAACTCGGCACAGGCAGGGTCTGCTTCTCCCGGGAGAGAGCAGTCCGTGCGGCAGAGCATCCCACTCTGCACAGCCACGCGCCTGGCAACAGCAGCTACCCAATTCATAACATAAAAGGCCAATATTGGCTTTACAGCAAAAGAATGTGTAGCTATTAAAAGCTTTAGCGATTTGAAAGCCAGGTACTCGTTAGGTCAGCAATAAGACAAATGCACTCCCAAATTCCTTATATTTAAATGTACTCCTGACTAATTTTTCTTGATTTTTCGAACACCAATTTGCTTCTGAAAAGCATCTCAGCTGCTCCGCTCGGCAGCTACAAAGATAACCCCCTCTCCTCTTCAGTGTCCTCTTCCCTTCAACACTGTCCTTTAAGCTGATGCACAAGCCCTTCCCTCTTCCCTTCCTCCACCTCTGTTTTTCTGCAGCTGAATTTATCTTTAGGAAAAGAAACGACAAAGAAAAATCATGTTTCCCATGTTCTGGCACACATTAGCAATTAAGGCTCTAGGGCCCAGTGAGGGGATTTTAATTTGCTTTTAAGTTTTAGGCAGTGAAGTTGATGAAAATCAATAAATCATTAAGTTCACATATTTATAAATAGTTTTCATGCTGCTGTCAAACTGCCCAGATGCAGATAATTGCTGATGCTTTCTGCCTCCTTCGGTTGGCTGTACTTAGTGCCTCAGAAAAACAAACGGGAATGCAAAAAAATCAAGCTCCCAAACAAAATACTCACCAGCCCCCCTCCCAACTCCCTGCTGTAAGCACGTGCCCCCCCCGAGACAAGAGCAAGAGCAAAGGTCCGTGGCACTGACGGTGCGGGAGGCCGAGGAGCTGCCGGCGAGGCAGGCAGAGCCCATGGCAGCGGTGGGAGGGCCGGCGCGCACCCGCAGCACTGCGGCGTGGGCAGGACCCCAGCAGCAACCTCAGGGCACCGCCGTGTTCCCGCATGCCGGGGCGAGAGGGGACCGCGCTGGCCAGGCACAGCCACAGCCACAGCCACAGCCCGCGGCACGGCCACTGCCCCACGGCACGGCCACCGCCCCGGTGCCCGCTGGAGAGCGACTTGCCTGTCCCGATGATCCTCTCAATTTTAATACTAGCGTTATCCAGCTCTTTGGCAAAGAGGTGCACGGCCTGCATGGGGTCTTCACAAGTGTCCGGGTCGATGTACGTCCTCCTGGTTGGTATTTTAACTGCAGGGAAGGAGGGAAGGCGCAAAGAGCGTGTGAGAAAGGCTCAGCAGAGCTCCCGCCCACCCATCCCAGGAAATGCTCTCGCAGGTTATCCATCTTCAGGTCTGCTGGCAGGACTAACTTGCCACCTTTTTATGAGCAAAGCAAAAGACTCAGCTTTAAGGTTGCTAGGAAATTCCTTGTGGGATAAAATGAACCTAATCGCTCTGCTCCGCTGCCACAACCTCCAGGTTAAAGGACAGCAGCTCCTTCACTCTAGTGCAGCTCCCTCCAGGACTGAGCCTATCTGCCTCCCATGCTAATCCTCGGGTTCCCAAATCACCGCCGCTCCCAAGACCTCTAGGAGAGATAATTATAATCATGAACAACAGCCATGTTCCAGGTCCCCTCGATTAGCAGCACGGGCAGCAAAATACCTCCCACAGGTGGCCACCATCTGCTGCACGCCGAGCACATCCAGGAGAACCGCGCGGAACGCGGCCGACCCGCTTACAGCAGCCCCTGCAAACAGCCACCCGCTTGCTGGAGCTTCCTCAAAACCCTAATTCTCATCTCTTGAAAACAAACAGCCAAAACAAGGGCGGAAGCACAGGAGCTCTGCCGCTCGCTGGGCCCCTGCAGAGCGCTGCCGCGTCTCCTCCTCACCCCGGGCAACGGTGGGAGAACGACAGATGTTTTGCACGAGCTGCGCGGCCCATCCAGAACGTGCGCACAGGCAAAGGGCAGAGCCGGAGTGCCCCAGGAAGGGGGTCACACCACACACAGCTTCACTTCCACCCCGGCTCCATTCGCCTTGCCCAGAGCGGGCGGCTGCCGCGCTCCCCTCGCCCTGCATGGAAAACCTTTGGCAAACTCCCACGGGCAGCTCAGCAGCATGAGGCCCTCCGGAGCCAGGTGAAACGGCCAAGCTGCATCTGAGAAGCAGCACGCGGGCTCTGCTGCTCCTGAAATGCTTCAGGGAGCAACAGAGCATGTGCACGCTGCACGGGCGTATGTCAGGAATCAAATAAACTCATCAATCCTGACATCCGAATTTCCTTTGACAACTGCTGTCTGTAAAATTATTGCTGCTCACTAATCAAGAGTAGCCCCAGAAAACAAAGCTGTATTCTCACGTAGCGGTTTGTGTAAAGCTGATGGAATAATTCATATGCCCCGTGGAAAGCTGAAAGCATCCCCCTTTCCTTCAGCACGGCGGTGACCTGCGTGCAGAAGGACGGACACTGGCTCATGAAGCTGTCAAGCCCGCTGTCCCCAGAGAGCCTCGCCGTGCCGAGCCCCTGCTCTGGGATAACGCGGAATGACAACACTTCAAAAAGCAAGGATTCAGGGCTGCTTTATGGGAAGCTGTGTCATTAATAGCAATAAATACAGGGATCCCCAACACAGTCATACTGGCCGCAGCAGCCAGGCCTCACTTACAATGGAAGTACAGCTCCTCGTCCCCATCCTGGCTGGCTTTGCTGTACCCACACTGCCTGCAATGAGAATGAAGACACACACCGTTACCTGGGCAGCAGCCTCTCGCTGGCCGTAAAAGCCTCAAGCGGCAGTGCCGAGGAGCAGAATCCAGGCCCACGGCACGAGGAGGCAGAGGCAGCTCAGCCCCCTCCCATTCTTAGAGCCAGCGCTGCCCCACGCTCCCGAGAGCCCCCGCTGCGGGGGCTGCACCTCGGTCCCCCTCCCCTGCCCAGCCTGGGTGCGTGCCCCGGCTCGGCCGCAGCTCTGCTCACCTCCTCCAGACCATCACGCCGATCACCATGGACACCAGCACGGTCAGCCCCGCGATGGCCACCACCGTGATGATGAGGACGGGGTTCTGCTCGCTGGAGGCCACTGTCACTGCGGGAGGGACACAGAGCGGGTCAGCAACGTGCCCTGGGGCAAGACCAAGGCACTGGGCAGCCCCGGCCACTCTTCCCAGTGCCAGCCTGCGTCCCCCAGCAAGGCTGTGGGACAGGCTACACAACAATTCACATTCCGGTTCAGTTTTAAAAGCTGGAGCTGGTGCAATCAGACCAAGACCAGAGCTGTGGGCACGGATGGAGCACCCCCAGCGCCGCCACACCAGCAGCCCGGTTTCGTTAGCGCAGAGGAAAGGTTCCCATTTATCGGAGGGACATATTAAAATTTATGGCTTACAAATAGTTTTCTTACATCGCATTAATCCCTTCCCTTCCTGCTTTTGCAAACAGGGGTATTAGAAAGCTACATTCTATATAAAATTTTTATTGGCTTCAATTCATTCTGAAAACGTCTTCTGTGTGGCAAACGGATGCAATTTAAAGCCCTGTTAAACACAATCTGTGAGAGTCGTACTGAGCCAGCCATCTCGGGGCTTTCACTTCTAGCCAGGGTGGGTTATTAAGCTGAAGCCCAACCATCTCTCCAAGCTCTCTTCAGTAAAATAAGATGCTTCTGGACTATAGTTATGAATGGAAACCGTGAAAAGGAAAAACCCCAGCAAATAGCACTGACTGACCTTACTCAGCCAAGTGGCTAACAAGCCAAGTGCCTCACGAGCCAGGAGAGCAGCGGGGGTAAGCAGCCATCTCCTATCTGGGGCACGCGTCCCAGGCCAGCCGGAGCTCCATGCTGGCCCTGCCTCCTCTGCCGCAGCCTGTGTGACCGGCCACCCTGGCCCTGCAGTGCCCGCTCCAGGCTGCACAGCTTCGCGGGCCTGGGCAGGATCGTGTCCCTCAGCAGTTACACCGGCAGTGAACGACACTCGCTCCCTTCCAGCACCTGCTTGGTGGCCCCACGAAAGGGACCCGGTCAGATCTGTTCCAGCACCAACACCACGCCAAGGCAGAGCCACCCCCTGGTCACTCTGGCTCTGCTCAGCAATTTCTAGGGCAACCTCAGTCAAAGAGCAGAGACTCTGTCCCCAGCCTCTAACGCGACAGAGCAGCCAGACACCAGCTGCCCTCGCTGACGCTGCGCTGCGAGGAGCGAGGAGACACCTCCAAGGCCAGCAGTAGCAACCTTGTTAAAATCAAATATGAAAATGATAGGACATGGGGTAATGGCTTCAAACTGAAGGAGGGGAGATTCAGCTTGGATATCAGGAAGAAATTCTCTGCTGTGAGGGTGGTGAGCCCCTGGCCCAGGCTGCCCAGAGAAGCTGTGGCTGCCCCATCCCTGGAGGGGTTCAAGGCCAGGTTGGACGGGGCTTGGAGCAACCTGGGCTGGTGGGAGGTGTCCCTGCCCAGGGCAGGGGGTGGAACTGGATGGGTTTAAGGTCCCTTCCAACCCGAACCATTCTGTGATTCTGTAAAAGCAAGTCCTGGGAAGTACCTGCTCTTAAACCCGTAGCAGCAGAACCAGAGGAACAGATGCTGCTCCACAAAACCAAGAGCATCTGGGGCAGGAACAGCAGCGTCCCCACGACTCATCTCAGAGCTTCACACCTGCAGGTGCCTGTGTAAGAGACAACGAGCCCTGCCAACACTTACACTCTGCCAGCGTCTCCACTTCAATACTCGGGCTGTAGTTCCCGTAGTCCGGCGAGGAGGATGTTCGGATTTGGAAAATATAGAGGGTGCCAGGCTTCAGGTTATTGACCGTCACGGCTGTTGATGTGGTTTTCACAGTTGAGTAACTTTGATCTCTCTGATCCTGTGAAATAATGAGATACCTGAGATCTAGCCGGACTGACAGCTGCGCTGCGGAGTGGGCAGAGCACAGCTGTATCTTCGCCTCACCTCTGCGTCCCATCAGGCCAGCCTATATAAACATAAAACCTTCAACTGAAAGAATACAATTACTAGATGTCTCATTAATAGAAACTACAAGGAAAGGTCACACGAAATGGCAGATGGAGCCCGATGATGCGCTATGAAGACAGGCGGAGGACGAGGTGGTGGGGAGCAGCTGTGCCGTCCCGCACGGCTCCTCTCCTCCCGCCTGCCCCCATGCTGGGGCTCGGCTGCTGCCACCATCCGGCCCCTTCCCGCTCCCTGCTACAGTCGCTCCAGCCCTGGCGTAAACACGCGGGTATTCGCACATGCTGAGTAATCAAAGCTGGCAGGCGGGTCTGCCAACAGTCCCGTTCCCTGGGATTTTATTCACTTGCCCAGAGACCTACAGATCCCTCTGCTTCGGCTACGGGAGGGGGCGACGGGCAGCCCCCCTCCTGCAGCCGGTGAAGGCAGAGCAGGCTCCCAGCCATCGCACCGCTCCCAGGGCCGGGGACGTTGCTGGGAAATGTATTTTCCATTTGATACACTTTTCCCCTTGAATCATAGAATCATAGGGTTGGAAGGGACCTCTGGAGATCATCTAGTCTAACCCCCCTGCCAGAGTAGGGTCACCTTAGAGCAGGTTGCACAGGCCAGGCTCTTTTCAGTGGTGCCCAGGGACAGGACAAGGGGTAACGGGCACAAACGTGAGCATAGGAAGTTCCACCTAAACATGAGGAGGAACTTCCTGAGGGTGGCAGAGCCCTGGCACAGGCTGCCCAGAGAGGTGGTGGAGTCTCCGTCTCTAGAGACATCTCCATAGTTAAAGTACATCTTTAAAAGCAAAGATTAGGAACTAGGTTGATTTTCACATCAGCATCAAGAGCCTCATTTCAGTGAATAATTGCCAAACTACAGTTAGAATTCCCTACTCAAGCAGGACGTTCCCTCATTTCACATACCCTGAGTACCTTCTTGCTGCAGCCCATTTGCACAGGAATTACTGTTTCAGGCTTCAGCATCCGCCCTCACCCACAGATTCCTCCTTTCAAATCTATCAGATGCTGAAAATCACATTAATATCAATCAGCTTCAAGGTAGCTTGTTTCTAAATACAGAACACCAACATGTCACCTGCACAGTTTGCCTGACATGTAATCAGTTTCATAACGAGCCTGAGCACACGCAGATAAGGTAATTTGCAGAACTGTGTCATAAACTGCATTTATTTTGATTTAGAACATTGTCCCTGTTCTTTGCCCAGCAGTATTTCTTCTAAAATTCTCTACTCACCGCACTCATCAAACAGCAGCTATTTTTTAAAATTAGGAGACTGCCATAAAAATGTTTGCTTGTGTCCCCTCCCCTGTGGAAGACCACTCACAGCTCACCAAAGTCACGGGTTTAGTGGCCCTCAGTCCTAAACCAGTGAAGACCAGAAGGTCCAACGCTTTCCCAGAGAGCAGGCTATGAATCCAGGTGTCATCTCGTCAAAGATTTAGAAATCCCGTGGGGTTTAGCAGTCCCTGGCTGGCTGGCTAATGGCAAGCACCCAAACCTCAGATTTCTGATGCCCTTGAAACAAGCCATGCAATGCATTAAAAAAAAAAAAAATNGAAAATTATTAGCTTTACTCTTTCTCCCAGGGAGATGTCAACATTAGGAGTGGATGAAATCTTGCTGCACAGATGGGGGGAAAAAAAACACTAATTAACAAGAGCTCTACAAATAATCCAAATTTCCTATAACTTGCATAAGCAGATTGTGTAACGCTGTCAGAGGAGAAAAGCCCTTGCTGGACCCCATTTGAAGCGCTCCTCTTGCTGTCAGCTGCCAGTAAAACCTCCACAGCGGCCCCGTACAACCTTCCCGCGGCGGTGGCTGAGCGCGACCGTGACTGCCCAGGGACAGACCCGGTTGGCAAGGGGAGCATCCGGGAGCCGAGCCAGCCCCCGGCACTTACCTTCTCGTAGTACTTGACCTCGTACTCAGTGCCATTGGGGGTCGGGAAGCCCGGCTCCTGCCACGACAAGGAGACACTCTTCTGCTCAACTTTATCCGTGCGGATGTCGGTGACAGGAGTCGGCGCTGAAAAAGCGGAGAGGAAAACAGCGGGTGACCACGGGGCTGCTGCGGGCAGAGCATCCCCATGCCCTCCCTATGGCCAGTGGCACCCAAACCACCCGCCCCCAGCCCATCCCAGGCCTGGGGAGAGACCCGGGAACACACGCAGTGACACCGCCTGCCACCACACTTCAGTTGCTCTGGTTCTGAACAGCCAAGTGAATGCAACCAGGAGATCACACATTACAGGGCATTTTATCTCTGTCCTCACATTCACCTTGGGTGCGAGTCCCACGTCAGCACGAACGCGTTCAGTGGTTACTCCATTTCTGCTTCTGCCCTGTGACGGCACAGTAAAAACTTTAACAATTTAAACAGCTGAAGAGAACGCTGCTTCTGCAGATACCAGTTCCCTCTTTCTGAATCAGGACTGAAATAGGGCAAACTCCGAGCTGGTGATCATCCAACAGGAGAAAATGGTTGTAAAAATACAACAGCTTTGTAATCTGTGGGCAGCTAGTAATGCTCTGTCCAAAAACAAGCAAAAAACATCCTAATTGCACCCTCCACCCACAGCGCCATGGAGGGGTCTGAGCATTGGCTAACGTCCAGTGCTCTGAACCTGCTGCTAAGGATTTCTGGGCGATGCGAAATACAATTTTTGAGCAGCAGGGCTTGTAGGACATCCCAAGGCTTCTCCAGCCGCCCTGGCACAGGCTCTGCCCCACGCCACCCCAGAGAGCCGGGACACAGAGAGCGCTGCCTGCCCTGCCCGCTGCCAAACACGCCGGCTCTGCCCCAGGAGCTGGCTGCTTATTTGCAGTTAGCACATGCTCCACGCTCAATCTTCCTCCCTGGCATGTGTGCTCCCGTTTAGTTCATCTCACCATGTAAGACGCACTTGCCAACTATTCCCATTTTAACCAGGTTTGGCTCCCTGCGAGCTGACTTCTGCAGCACGGCGCGGGCAGCTCGCTGTCCCCAGCCATCCACAGGCTCTGCGCCTGATGCGGACGCCTCTCCTGTCTGCGGCAGCGGAGACGGCCCTGCCCGCCTTACCCTGCTGCGCTCATCTCTGCCTTCCCAGAGCCTCCTCCGTGCCCTCTCCTCCTCCGACCGCCTTCTCCTGCCTTCAAGCCGCTGAGCAGCGCGCAGTGCCTGTACAACTCCTGCAGCTGACAGGCAGCGGCACTGCCCGCGCCAGGCTCCCCACCTGCAGGCAGCACCCCAGCAGCTCCTCCAAAAGCACCAGCAGAAAGCCAGCTGGACCTGCCAGACTGTCTGCAGCATCTCGGGAGCCAGCCAAGGACACGACATCCCCCGACTGCCCAGAGCAAGGCAGCAGTGGCTGCTGGGGACACGCTAGGACAGCGGCGTCTTCGCTGCAGAGGATGCCATTCAAGACAGGCACTAAGTATTTTAGTAGGGAAAATAAACTTCATACCTGGTACCTTGATAAAAGCTTCTGTTAGACCCTCTTGGGTCTGCTTTGGGTTGATTAGAGAGAACATTAGGATTGATTCACAGAAGGGTGGTCCCAGGTCACCCCGGTAAGCACCAGGGGCCAGAACGCACCAGGGTGAAGGGGCTGCAGTGACCGAGTCACCCGTTGACACCAGTGGCCCCACAGCAGGCACAGGGAAAGCTGCGCGGGGAAGTCAGCTGTTTCTAGCTTGTCCCGACGCTCCACCACATCAAGGCGCTTGCTGGACCCTGACTATCCCACCGAGACTCCTGTGGAGAAGAACAAGTCCCTGGAAAGCAAACTTAAGTATCTGTGAAATTTTGTATTTATTACTTAGCTCATTAATCTCTGACGAAGAAAAAAGTCCTCCTGATGTTTTATTCATGATGATTTTCTCCTTGATTCCAAGTCCCTTCGGCTTCTGCCAAAGGAGTGAGAGGACCTGAAGGGAGCTGGGAGCCCCCGCGCTCCGCTCCCCGGCTGCAGTCTGGCTGCGTGTCATCTGACATTTGCAAAAATCATTCTCCGAGTAAATACACTGGCCCCAGAGCTGACCTTTAAGGGGATATTGAATTGCCTGCATGTAAAGAAGGGGGAGACAGCTCACCCCAGCAGCACGAAGCACGGCAGAAAGGTTATTAACGGTCCCACCAGGACAAGCAGGATGCGACCCCCTGGGCGGCTGCACCACGTACCCGCGGCACAAACGTGTGCCGAGGTCTGCCTCCTTCGCGGGGTAAAAGACAGGACTACAGAGATCTGCAGGGGTGCCCGCAGGGCGAACCTCTCCTACGGAAACGCAGAGGGCAGGCTGGCAGCTCCCATCCCTGGGGGAGCGGTGTAATCCCCACCACGAGCCTGTGGCTTCCGCACGGCGCACATCACCCCGCGTTTAACGCCATGGCAAGTGACACGGGAGCTGAGGCCAGCCTGGCGCTTCACTTGGGTTTCACTCCTGTAAACTAAGTTAAGTGCTCCTTGCTGTTTTATGCGATTCCCATCAATAAAACATCACACAGGTGCCCTCCAGTACCTCTGCATCTAGCAAACAGACTGAAGAAACCCGCACAAGTGGTCCTGGCTGTTAACAAAGCCACCAGGAAAAATCACGCTCACTCAGTGCCGGGCTGTAGAGCAGAACCCATGGCACGTGCCAGAAAAGCAGGCAGGCACCAGCTTCAAACATGTTTAAAAGGGATTAAAGAAAATCACACAGACTATAAAGCATTTCACACTGTGAAAAAAATGTGTTTCCTATCAATATTTTAAGCTCCCCTAACATTGTCTCTATTCCGAAAAAGCAAACATTAAATTATTCACCACTCTGCCTGATTTTATAAACTCCACGCCGTCGTATGTGGGTTTTACTCCTCTTAATTAACCAGTGTACAAGCAGAAGAGGCATAAAACTAGAGGCGGGCACCGTGTACCCCTACTGAACGACCCAAAACCCGAAGGGGGCCCACAGGGAGGGACAACAGCGAGCACCTAAAGCTGGAGCTGGACCGAGGGAGCCTGCAGCCCCCGCAGTGGGAAGAGCCTCTTTGGTGCTCGGCGGTCTGCGGGAACACTCTCCCTGCACGTTTTCAGATCTGGGGCAGCAAACAAGAGCAGACGACAACCCGTCGCCGTGCTGTCCACTGCTCCCTGCACGGGGTGAGCGGCCATCGGATGGACAGAGCTTGCCATTGTCCCCAAGCGCCTCTGCCACCCTGCACCACGTACTGCTTGCAGCAGGGACAGTCAGCCTCTCCCCTCCGCCACCAGTTATTAACACCCCAACACAGAAAACGCACTGGGCACCGTCCCAGGCAACTCCTGCCCCGGGGTCCTTCTTTCCAAACCAGAGAAGCAGCCTCACTGGTTACCCTGCAGCTCTTCCAGGCTCGCTTCTCGCTGCGTGGAGGACACGGACCCCAGGAGCGCAGACCCTCGCCCCCGAGTCGGCTCGTCCTGTGCCCCCCCTGTGCTGGCATCGCTGCACCAGCAGCAAGCCTGGGCAGCGCAGTCTGCTTGCGAGGACCTCACTCAGCACAAACCCCCTCTCCACCGTCTCAGAAAGGAGAATGCATTTCGGCACCGGCTGCATTATTAATCTGCAACAGATTTAAAAGCCCTTTAAGACAGGAGTTGATCCCTGCCGGGAATATAAATGACATTGTCCTAGAGTGTACATTTACATAGCTAATGCAGTCCTACTCCTGCAGGTAAACAGCTCTGTTCCCTCCTCAAACACTTTTATTTAGTCCCATGCTGGGGCCAGATTAGAAAAGACACAGTATTAATTTTGCGTCCCGCAGACTAAATAGCATCTTTCCTTTTCCCCTGCAAATACAATGAACAACTGCTAATTCCCTCTTGTGACTGCTGAAGGGGAAGGGCAGCGCGAAGGCTGCACTCAGAGCTATATTTAGAGAAGCAGGGATCTGACAGCTAAATAGGGTCTCGTTTCTTCGTTTAATTTTTCCTCTGAATCTGCATATCTGCAGCCAGAGCTTCACTGCTGCTGCAGATGACCTCCGAGATCATCGCATCGCAGCCACTGAGGAAGTCACTGCTGCTTCGGGAATCCCTGAAGTCTCCCTTTCTCCCGATCCCCGGCCCCATCAGGCACTTCTGTGATGGGTTCCATGCCGGGGGACTCCAGGACTCGCTGGAGACGGCAGGCTCCGCAGGGCGGCTCCGCAAGCCACCTGGGCACCTGGGGAAGGAGCAGCCCCCACCTGGCGCTGCCCCCAGGAGGGGACACCTTCACCAGCAAAAAACTCAAGTGTTCCACAAAACTTCCCGAGCCTCAGCTGCTTGGCTAATTCTGAGCTACCATCTGCATCCGGAGACTTGACAGCTCGACAAAACACATTGATTTGGAACAGATTACGAGATTAATTATGCCACATTCTTCATGCGTATTTCAGTTCCTTCAGGAGTACGCAGCGTTGAGATTCCCGCCTACCCAGGAGAAAAGCAGCATTAAACGGACGAACAGCTGAGACACGGGTTGGTACCATGGTCTTGTTGCTTCACTCCCTAGAGAGAACGGGACACTCGCTGCCCTTCCCCAGCCTCCTGTCCCCAGCTCAGACCTGAAGCTCCAGGCGAGGAGGCAGCTCCCGAGCGCTGGTCCCCCTGCCTGACACGAGCCTCTGGAGGAACAGCTTGTTATTAGACCTCGTTAAGCTCACCCCTCCCTAGCTCGTCTGCTGGCTCAGGAACAGCCAATAGCCTGAGCTCAGGAGACAGAAGATTTTCCCAGAGCTAAATCCATCCTTGAACAGCAAAGATCCTAATGAGGAATGACACCTCCACCGAAGAGCAGTCTGCGGCACAGCATCCACCCAACGGATCCACAGAAATTATTACACGAGGGAAGGGAAAGCAACAACGCGCACAAAACCATTTGATCAAATGGTGGGAAAATTATTTATAACAAGATCAAAGTTTAATCTCCTCAGATGAAATTGTTGGCCAATTCCTGCCACGAGGTATGTGAGGATCATCTGTCTCCATTAACTGTGGCTTGGCAAAGGGATTTCATGCAAATTAATAACGTAACCACAGAGGAAGAGACAAGGACACAAGAAGCCAGAGCTGATTTTCCCTAGGCACAGCTAACAACTGAGGAGGGATGAAACCCCTCTGGCCGGCCAGGGGCCCCATCCGCACAGGCAGGCTGGGTGCTCGCTTCCCTTCACAAAAGAGAAACGTGAAACAAGTGGAAGGGGACAAATACAGTGAGAATCTGTGCCACAGACCGGCATAGAAGAGAGAGATGAAATCAATATTTTTTTGTTCCCAAAGGACAGCCAATATTTGAATTCTCTATTTTAAAGAGGAGTTTTTGCGACGGGCTGAAAATGTTGCTTCTTTGAAGGTATGTCTTTGTGATTTGTAAATTCAAACTGCAGCTGGATCACAAAGCAGAGCCCAGGCTGTCACCACGCTCGCTGCCACCCGGCTGCGAGCCAGCCCAGCGCTGTGGCAGGCAACAGGCCACGGGCTCTTGGGCACAGCCAGCTCCCTGCCTCCCCGTGGCACCAACCAAGCCCCCCGGGGAGCGCTGCAGGGCCGTCTCCATCTCCCCCTCCTGCCCGTGCCGCCCACCACCCCTGAGCACCACGTCTGTGCCACCACAGCAAACTGAGAGGAGTCAGGGCACCGCCGGGGCGTCGGGCAGGCAGAGCCCGAGGACGGTGCCCACGCGCCACCTCCAGACCCCGCATCCTCCCGATGACAAAGCCATGGAACCAGCCGCCGAGCAGACCCACACACCCCAGAGATGACACAGGAGCATAAGACAGCACAGGCAGCTGTCTTCTTGGTGCGATGGAGGCGAGGCACCACTCGCCTGCAGCAGTTGCGCGTGCTACACGGCAGCCGTACCTGCAAGGCCCGTGGAGACGTTGACCTCGGCGTACTGCTGCCCCAAGAGTGGGCTGACGCCTGAGACGCCGTTGACAGCCGCCACGCGGATGGTGTAGTTGACGTGAGGCAGCAGGTTCACCAGGGTGACGGTCCGGTCCACGAGCCCCGTCTGCTGTGGCAGGAAGCCCACCCCGCTGCCACACTGCTCGCAGCGGCCCCGCAGAGCCGGCGGGCACCGGCCGCACCACAGGCTGTAGGTCAGGTCGCTGCGGCCACCCGCGTCAGCAGGGGCACTCCACTCCAGGACCAGTGAGGACTGCCGCAGGCTGTAGACCAGGTTCCTCGGGGCGGAAGGTGGACCTGGAAGCAGAAGAGTGTCTGTGCACAGGCGCCAGGACAGCTTGGGCGCTGCCTGGGGACGAGGACAAACCTATGGGTCCCCTGGGAGCGGCAGCACAGGCACTAGTGGCCGAGCAAGAGAGCACAATCCCAGGCAGCACAAGGGGACATGGACGCACTGATGTGTGTGGCACAGTGGGGACACCAGACAGAGGATCCCGCTGGAGGGACATGTTATACACAGCAAGCCAGGGCTCACACAGAGCATGAGAAGCACTCAGCCGGACCTGACGCCTCCCCAGGGCTCACTGGCCAAGCAGCCGGGAGCCCCACTGCCGGTCGGACACTGCCCAGCCACGCTCGCTCTCGGGCAAAGCGGAAGGTTCCTCATCACTGCGCAGGCAGCTCTACAGCATCCATCACCGGAGTAGACGGGGTCCAATCCAATTAACTAGAGGCCATTTAATTAAAATCTGTGAACTATATTGACTAAATGACTGTGCCCTAGTTTTACCAGGGAGTTTTACCGTCTGTCTCATCAGACTACAGCCTCAGCCCGCGAGCTCCGTGGCGTAGGGACAGCCCCTCATCCCTCCCCACCACGGCAGCACCCTAGCACAGACTGGAACCCCCAGGGACACACACACACCCCCAGGCGCAGCTCCGCGGGCTTGGGCACCGTGCTGGCAGGGGACAGCCCCGGACAGCCTCCTGGGCACCCGCAGGCACTGCGCTGCGGGATGGATGCAGCACCTGGACCCGTGTTTCCTCGCTCGACAAAGAGACGGCATTTCAGCGAGACGTACGTGTGCAGGAGGCAGATGGCGGGTCTGATGGGGACCTGGAGTAGTTCTTCTGGCACGAACAGAACGTGGAGGCTTCCTCATGCGTGAAGCTGTGCTCAGGGCAAGGAGAGCAGAGAGGGAGACGCAGGGAAAGCTTGTAAAATCCAGGCAGACAAGCTGAAAAGACAGAGAGAGGGAGTTACGGGAATAACACCACAAGGTGAACGGGGGACACGTCTGACGACTGACTGTGTTTTCCTGTTTCCCGGGACATCCTTTGCCTGCCGCTGCCCAGTAGATATCACCCTCGAAGCTACCTTCCCCGAGCACCTGCGTGATCCTGGCACCAAGAGAGATGTGTCTTTGGTTTGACCTGGAATGGACATTTGGGTGCTGTAGCTCTGCATTAACTCTTTCGAGAGGCTGGAGGAATGGTCAGACATCAGCTGGAGCAACGTGTGAAGGGAGCTGGAGGGTCTGGAGGGACCACGAGGTGGCTGCAGAAAGATGCAGGATATGGAAAACACGTGGCTTAGGGTTTAGAGTGAGGTGAGCAGAGCAGAAATGATACGGGAGCCACAGCAAGGCTCAGCAACAGCCCCCAAAGGGGAGGAAAGTTGAAAACAGAGAAGTTGTAGACCTCATCAGTCACCAGAGGTTCACATACAGACGCAAGCCACACGGACACGTCACTGCCAGCTACAGCTTTATCACTGTGGATTATACAGAAGTCACAGCGCAGTTACACAACAGTAGCATAAATTTGCTTTTACAGGCCGTATACAGGCCTCCCTTACCCTTTGAAAAGAACCCCTGATACGCAAACAAGTAATTCGCATGCTGGTCAAGGATTTGCTTGATCTTTACTACAAGCAGCAGGCAGCCCACAGGCAGTACCCCTAGCAGGACACCCAGCAGCTGGTTCTGCAGGCAAGACTTACCACTTTACAAAAACAACAAAAAGAGGTTGCGGAATTCCACAAAGCTGTTTGCAACAGCTTCAGTTTGACCCTAAAACATCTGAAAAGGAAGCAGCCCGCAAAGAAACGTGTGTCTGTCATTGCCGTGCGCCCCTCCTGCCTGCGCAGTGCTCCCCTGGGCTGGCAGCCCCTCCGCGCGGAGCGGGGACCCCACCAGGGCCAGCCCCAGGGGACGGAGTTTGTCTCAGCTGGTTTTTCGACCCCAACAGAACCACTCATGTTTTCCTTGGCTTCTTCATCTTCTCGGCGTGGTGCTGCTGTCTGCTATCCCTTCATCAGGTCCCCGAATATTTGAACTTAATCACTCGTAAAGTTCCTAGATGAACAGCTCCGCTAACGCAGTCCCCTCTCTTATCATTTTTAAGGAGCTGGCTGCTGAGACTGTTCCTTTTCAAGCAGATTATTCCAGTGCACTCCGGTTCATTAATTTTTAGCATGATATAAAACTGGCAGCTACAGCTGTGATCTGAGGACAAAGCGCTAGACACAGCACAGGCTGGAAAGGACTCTTCCCTGGGACGCTGAAAACGGGTGAACTGTTTAAGGGGAGATTATTTCATCTACCGCAAAGTCTTTAGAAATTGAGCGCCCTGCAGTCACAGGCGGGGAGGGAGCGCAGCACCGCGGCTGAGGTTTGTGCTCCCAGTGGTCCCTTCCTGCCCCGGCCGCTGACACACGACACACAGCAGCCCGGCAGAGCTGGGAGCAGCAACACACAGCAGATATTTTTGCTTTTCTTACATTATACATAAAACCTTTCAAGAGCTGCCTAAAAGCCTTGCCTCCTTGCCAGACAAGATCTTGTTCTGTCGTGTCACCCAGCGCAAGCAAAGCCTGCAGAAAGCAGCAGATTGGGCCCCCTCAAGCCCATTTCAGTCATGTCGAAGTAATGGGGAGAGACTTCCTTCTACCTGGAATGGAAATTGCAACTCTCAAACATCACATTTCTATAGCAAAACGGAAGAGTTAAATCATTAAAACGGAGAATTAAAAAGTCCAAAACTTTTCAAAATGAGGGAACCAAAATTAGCAGACTATTCCTGGGCGCCTCTTGTTTGTGGTTCCTACCTGACCTGGACAAGACAAAGCATCTCCGCGCGTGCTGCAGTTGCCCAGACACAAAGGGCAGCCTCATCACCAGTGACCGAGCTGGACGTGGGGACCCCGCAGCAGTCACCAGAGAGGCGCGGGCATTTCTCTGCCCAACCTGCCCGCGATGGCTGGCACTGGGCGAGACCATCCATGTCCCAACATCCCCGTCGCTCCCCCTGGCTGCATGGGGAGCCCAGGCATCGCCACCAGGTCAAGGTCTGCCGGGCAGCTGGAGCATCCTCTCCTGAGAGGTGCTGCAGGAGGGATTTCTAGGAAACTACGTGTTTCTAGGAAGAATCATTGATGTTTGCTCCTTGATCTTGCAACAGCTGCTGCCAGTATGGGACCAGAGAGCCTGCGGTTCTGTATTCACCGCTCCTGCCTCATAGCCTGCACGCTTCCCGTACCGGATAAAGCTAACCTTTAAAAGCATGGACTTGACAAACACAACAGAGAAGTAAGATTAAGATGGCGAGCCACAATGCATAATAGATGTCACTCCCTACCTAGGGTGCTAGATAAAACAGGAAAAACTAGCAAATGTTTAAATTACTGCCAAAACTTCCAGCTTCCTCTTTATGTTTGAGAAACCAAACCAAAACTAATGTGACCTTCATATAATGGAGACGTGGTCTGCTTTTTCCTTTAGGTAGGAAGCACTGGCCACGACGCAGGGCAGAAACATCAGCAGCGGCTCACTGAAGATCGGCACAGCAGCGGCACAGCAGAAGCCTTTGAGCCCATCCTACCACACCAGAGGCGGCAGCCAGGTTTCAACTGCGAAACCCAGCACGGGCATTGAGCGCTTGGAGGTCTCTGCTGGAAGAGCCAGCGACAGCAAGCGGAACACGTGCTGTGCCCAGCCCCAAGAGGCAGAGAGTGGGCAGACCCCGCACCCCGCTGTCCCCGCGGGCTGGGGACAAGGTTTGAACTCCCCCGAACGCTCGAGTGTTCCCTTCTGGCCCTGCAGAGCGGTGACTCGAGCGCACGCCCGGAGCTGGGGCCGGTGCCACCACTGAGCCAGCCCTTCCCCCGGCGGCTGGAGGACACGGGGACACCCGCACCCCGAGAGCGGAGCCGGGACGGGGGCTCAGGGGCTTCAGTGCTGCACATCGACTGCCGTCTCCGTCCGCGGCGGGTCCGGCTCGTTCCTCCCGGCAGGGAGAAGCCCATCTTGTTACAGCATCAAAGCCCAAACGCTGGCGCAAGATTCCTGCTCGCACCCTCTGTCAGGCAGAACAGAAAAATCAATCTTGTTTACAAACTTGATGGGATCTGAGCACTAAACCCAGAGCATTCTGCCGCCATTCCTCAGATGTGAAGGCGAGCCTGTCGGTGACAGGAATTTGACATGTCGTCATAGGAAATTGAACATTTTCAATTAGCAGCGTCTCTCAGGCTGTTCCTCCCTGTTTTCTAATAGCTAGAAGCAAGTTTACACAGGTGTCTGTCAGAAGGTATGGCAGTTAGTGACAGTACGAAGTGCCACAATTTGCATTTCCCAGAAACACTGGTACCAGGACCCCGCGCGAGCGCGTCCCCCGCATCCCCCAGGCGCAGCTCAGCCTGGGGGTTACTCGTTCATCTTGTTCCTTGGGTGTCTGAATCTTACACTTGAGAACAAAAGCGCCCCAGCACATGTGATGCATCATGTGTGCACCTCCGTTTCTTTTCTCGGATAAACTCCCACCCTCTCCCACCTCATCCTACAAGTGTTTTTCTTGGTCCCCAGCTGGTTTAGGTGTCCCTGTTATTTCGTAGTGCTCATTTTTGCAGCGGGTATGTGACAGCTCTCAAGAGATCAGGCCATCAATTTATAGAATGAAATTCTCTTTTTTGAACGCTATTTCCTATCCTATTCCTTGTCCTCTGGTACTACCGCAACTTAATTATTAAATAATAAAATTCAATAATACATTCGCCTAGAGCCAAAGAGAAGCAGCCGGATGGGTCAGACAGATTAATTGCCTCTCTCCAGCTCCATCATCGCTGCCCACACAAGCTACTCCCTGCTCACCAGGCATGCCGCGTTCATTCCTCTGACAGAGAGAGCACATGTTCCCTCCTTGATATAACACTGTACGCACACACCATCAAACTAGTAGCAGAACAAGCAACATTGATTTGTGCTGCAGCTTGGCAGATTACCCGGCATGATGCACCCACGGGAAGGGTTTCTCTTACCGACCCATCTGCTGCAGCTCCTCGGACAAGAGCGGATGGCTCTCCCGAGAGCAGAGGGCAACGTCCTCTCTCACGCCCAGTCTGTGCCACAGGGAGAGCGGGGGCAGTTGAGGATGTAGAGTTGAAAAATGCATGGTTTCCTACTCAGCTGGCATGGGACACCTTTCATTTTCCCTGCCAAGCAGTTCAGACATCTCCATCTCACAGTATCACGAAGCCTGACAACTAGATTTTTCCACCAGGGGCTCCTAGGCATAACCTCCCTCTCCAGCCAGTCACAGCTCCAAGGATGCTGAAGCTTCTCCTCCACCAGCAAGGGTCTCAACATTCCCTAAGCCACAGTCAGCTGCACGTTCAAGTTTGGGCTTAAAAAATGGCAGAAGAGATCCTGATCAATCGGCAAAAGGGCATGAGAGTTTGAGCGGCTTTACCTTGTTAATCGATGAACAGTGATTAAAAGTGACTCACTGCATGCATCAAGCAGGACAATCTGACTGCGGGACATGGGCTGCGCAGGCTCCAGGGTTGAGAGTTGCTGTTCAAGTGAAGTATGGCCAAGATTTTGCATGCAGCAGTAAAATGAAGTTATTAATCACCCGGCAGCATTTACCAGCTGGTCAGCAGCCTTTTACATCAACTGTTGCAGTGATGGGTATCTCGAACAATTAAGTTAACCTTTGTTTTCTTCTTGATGTATGGAAACATTAACCACACTGACAAGCAGGAAGCTGGGACAGAGCAAGTGTATGATTTGCACAAAGTCATACAAGACAAGCAGCACCAAGAAGAGGACTCAGGTCTCTGGAGGTCCACCCAGCACGATGACTGCACAACCAAAGGTAGAAGCTGACGCTTAAGGACTCCCAGCTTTCCTCTGCAAACGCTCTGCATATTGGCTTGCACACACGCCGAGAAAAAAATTGGCTTTTAACCAAATAAGACCAAAGACTGAGATAATAAGAGAACCAAATAAGACCAAAGAGAGATCCCCCTCTACTCTGCTCTCGTGAGACCTCACCTGGAGTACTGTGTCCAGCTCTGGAGCCCTCAGCACAAGAGGGACATGGCCCACGAGGAGGGCCATGAAGATGATCCGAGGGCTGGAGCCCCTCTGCTGTCAGGACAGGCTGAGAGAGTTGGGGGTCTTCAGCCTGGAGAAGAGAAGGCTCTGGGGAGACCTTAGAGCCCCTTCCAGTCCCTGAAGGGGGCCTACAGGAAAGCTGGGGAGGGGCTGTTTGCAAGGGCATGTAGCGATGGGACGAGGGGCAATGGTTTTAAACTAGAGCAGGGCAGGTTCAGATTAGACATCAGGAAGAAGTTCTGTACAATGAGGGTGGTGAGACACTGGCCCAGGTTGCCCAGAGAGGGGGTGGAGGCCCCATCCCTGGAGACATTCAAGGCCAGGCTGGATGAGGCTCTGAGCAACCTGATCTAGTTAGAGATGTCCCCGCTTCCTGCAGGGGGGTTGGACTAGATGGCCTTTAGAGGTCCCTTCCAACCCAACACATTCTGTGATTCTATGATTGAGACCTACTCCAGCCGCCCCTTGGACAGGCACAGCTCTTGCTAGAGTTCTCCCATGTTAAGCTCAACACAAAGCGACTGCCCAGAGAGCATCCCCTCCCCGCAGCTTCACACGCAACCCTGAGAGCAGAGCCCAGCGGCACTGCGCTGCTGGAACCGCGGCGGCAGCAACTCGCCTCCCAGGGTGAAGACAGTCTTCTTTAGAAGAGCAGACAGCCTGGGGGAGCCAGCAAAGGTGCAATACTGTAAATTGGCAAGTTTAAAGGAAATTTCCCCCTCTGGCACCCGCGGCGGGGACTGCACGCCTGGGGCCGCGTCGCTGTGGCTGTGCGAGCGTCCGGCTGCTGCGCACAACCTAGCTGCATCAGCTGCAGAACCTTTCGTAAATTATGCCCTGGGTTTCAGCAGACAAATGCGAGCATCAGTATAGAAGCATTCACCAACACCAACCCAGACACATCGCAGGGTCCAGTAAAACCAAAAATCCATTTCCTGCAGCTTACGCGTCTCTGCTAATTAAAAAGCGTTCATCATTTTACAGAGAGGAAGGGACCGAGACCTAAGTAAATACTGAAGCTTAGCATAAAATATTACGAGAATAAGCACAGATGGAAGACTAAATACCAGGCTGAAATCACTTCATAACATGGATTTAGGAATAAAGCTACTTAACCCAGACAACTTCACGTTAATGCTAACACAAAAATCAGGCAAACCCCATCAAACCTACTTCCTGCACATCTCCACAGCTGCAAAAAACATGCGTGTATGCGCGTTCCCTTCCCGACCTCCCCAGTCACGCTGCGCTGTGCCGCGGACAGGGAAGGACTGGCCTGAGGATCCCACCTGGGGTGCGGTTCAGGAGGACCATTTTAAGATGCTGCTCTGGGTCTGCGCTTCTCAGCCCACCCACAGAAAAACAGTGACAGACCCCGGCACGGCCTCCTCTCACCTTCGGTCATGGCCTTCCTTCCCCTCCTGGACCTGGATGTGGACCAACACAACTCTTGCACCCAGGCCCCGGACCCACACCATGCAACAGAGATACTGCTTCCTAATGCAGACGTTATTAACGATTCTGTACGTATTGACACAGCTTCTGTTAGAGTGACCATGCCAAGGCGGAAAGGGAAAAGGGAAAAGGGAAAAGGGAAAAGGGAAAAGGGAAAAGGGAAAAGGGAAAAGGGAAAAGGGAAAAGGGAAAAGGGAAAAGGGAAAAGGGAAAAGGGAAAAGGGAAAAGGGAAAAGGGAAAAGGGCAGCAGCTCTGTGCCAGCACGCCCATACCAGTGCCTGGCAAAGACCACGGCTGTGGGTCGGCTCCTCCACACGCAAGCGGGATAAACCCCTCACCGGCTGTGGAAGGCATTCGCTGTCTCAGCGGCAAGCTCCACGCTTACCCCTCCTTGCTGTCTGGTGTCATTTTCTTCATATTGGAGTTTGTTGGTTTGTTTACACCGTCCTCAGCATTTAGTCCTAATGCTTTGGATGGGTTCTGCCTTTTTTTTTTTCTTCCCTTACCAAACTGTCTCAGGTCAGCTTGTTGACCCACAAACCTTGCAGATATCTTCGAAGAAAGAAAAAGAACACCTACGAAGGACACTGCCTGCGTTAGCACTATTGAACTTCTTCATGTTGCTGAACTCCTGCAGACAGCAGAAGAGCCGCGTGCGTGCCTGCATGAATCAATAACGCCTGCAGTTTCACTCAAAACGCCTATACAGCCATTTATAATTAACACTACAACTCGGTTGTCTTCCAAAATCAATTCCTTTCCATTTTTTGTCGTGAAATTGTATTTGACAAAGTTCATCTGCTTTTAACGTGTGTTAATTTTCTCTGCTTCGGCAGGCATTCATAAAAATGCTATTGAGGAAAGGCAGCAGCTAGGGGAAACACGCCGCCAGCCCCCCTGCTCCCCACGACACAGCCCGCCAGGCAATGGCACACGCCATTTCTCCTGTCTCCGCAAACTCGCCGTTACCATCGGTCATATAAAGTACGCAGTGGTTCTCAATGCATCTCTCGCAGGAGCTATTGCTACTGCTGCCCCCTCCCCGGACCAGGCTGGCACATCCAGCCTCCATCCAACTTAATTCCATTACCAAGCCAAGCAAGCCACCGGTTATTGCATTCCAAACTCTTCATCAATGCTGAAGAGGAGAGATGCTCGGCAGGAGGGAAAGGGCAGCAGGCCCCCAGGGAAAGGGAAGGATGAGGGGAGCGGGTACCCCAGAAGGACGGCTGTCAGCGAGCGCCCGTAGACAAGGACAAGTTGCCCAAATCCAGACAGGGCACCTTGTGCAAAACACACTGACAGAATAAGGTTTCAGGGGCATATTGAGCCGGTGAAAGAGCCTTGTCAACAAATGTCCTCGGGAAATAGAGAGGCTCCTGTCTTCCCCTTACATGCTGGGTTTGCAATCTTGCCTTGTCTTATTGCAAAAACTGTAATCAATACCTTGCAGGCAGAGAGCGATGATGCTACAGAGCCCCACTGTGAGGAAGGGAAAGAAATCATGTCCAATCTCCACACCTGTGCAAGAGGGACAGAGTCAGCGCGAGGGAGCGATCAATACCAGCACGGGATCGGGTCTCCAGCTCCTCTTACCTCGGTACCTGGCCTGCCAGCACGGGTATCTCAGGTTGCACCACTCGAGAGAATTCAAAGGCAGCTTGTCTTCCACAAACTTCTTTTTTTCTTTTTTTTTTTTAATAACTGGTTTTCAATAATACTTTTCGGCAGCCTACAGTCCAACACGTTCCCGGCATCTCTGAAACCTTTAGGACAATGCTACTCTATAATTTCTGCCCTTGTTAAATAATTTGAAGAGCACTGAAATGAAAACCTATGTCCAGAGGCTAGATCTTTGTGCATCGCCAACAATGAGCTCTTAATAGCTGAAATTAAATTCAGTGATTTAGTCCAGAAGAAAATTAAATACCCAAGAATACTTAGCAAGACAGCCTTGAAATACCTAAAAGAATGCATTTGCTTGAATTCAGTGCTACAGCAGTACTGAACGGAACCTCATTGCTATGTATGCAGGCATATTCCTCGAGGACACACTAACGTAGGCACATCTCCTGAGCCAACGGCAATTTGCTGGTGTCTCTTTAAGTTCCCTGATGTATCTACCAAATGATCCCCGCGAAGGACTGAGTGACCTGCGTCTCACACGTACCCTACTCCTGCCAAGGGCTTTCTAGTGCACAAACTCCCTTAGCCGTGGGCGAGACACATTTCCCCCTGTATTTCAGCAGAATAACCAGCACGTCCATCTAGCAGCCAGGTATCTATACCCTTAAGCCTGACAAGAATTCCGCAAACGAATGGTGATGCTCGTAATTTTCTGAGTAGTTTGCTCTAAAATTAAGTGTCAGAGAGTAATTTGTGTCTGGCTCTGCCACAATTTCCATAGCCATAATTATTTCAGACACACTGTAAAATAGCAATATAATATGCAATCCCGAATAATAAATATCTCCAGGCTTGATCGTTACTCCAAAAAGAGACTGAAGAGAAAGCATATTTTACATGGGTGCTTCATAAGCGTGACTGATGGAAAGCAGCATCCTCCATACGGCATTACGGCTACCAAGGAGGCTGCTAACGGGCTGATGGATGCACATACTCCAAACTTCATTCAGGACAAAGCTCTCCATGTCCTCAAACTGTCACTTTGCCCAGGTCACAAAGGCGCTCCAGCCACGTTCTGCTAGAACACAAGACCCAGGAGGAGAAAGCTAAACCATAATTCTGAAAGTGAACTGAAGTAGGAAGAAGTTCTATACAATGAGGGCGGTGAGACACTGACCCAGGTTGCCCAGAGAGGGGGTGGAGGCCCCATCCCTGGAGACATTCAAGGCCAGGCTGGATGAGGCTCTGAGCAACCTGATCTAGTTGAAGATGTCCCTGCTTACTGCAGGGGGTTGGACAAGATGGCCTTTAAGGGTCCCTTCCAACCCAACACATCCTATGATTCTAAGCAGACATTTCCTCAGTGCTTATTCCTTCAGCGATAGGCACAGATTTACCCCCACAGCCCCATTTCCCACCCCAGTACCACCCAGCGCAGCCACGGTGTGCCTGGCTCCTGCCCTGACAAGTGCTGCTAAACCCGCCGTCAGCACCGGCCCGCGAGCGCAGCGTCTGTCTGCGGGATGCCGATGGCTCCATCGGTGATGAAAGTAAAACCTGGCGCTTCATGCAACTTACCGAATCCCAGGAGAAAAAAAATAAACTTATTATGCATAATACTCAAGAATCAGTCAGAAGATAAAATAAACTCCAGAAGCACATACAGGTTTGTAAGCTAATGTATAAAAGATGAAACAAATCAAAAGCCCCAAGCGCTGTACATTTGGATCCATCTTTTCTGTATTTAAATGGAAAAGCAGACCTTAGGCTTCAGGAAGTATCTTTGTGCTAAATTACAAAATAGTGTAATTTATTACTCTAAATTTCTCTAACTTTCAGTTGAACTATTTATTTCCCACCTAAGTACACTGTAGTGACACGATGCCTTGATGGGACACATGCAATGCACAGGGAAGCATCTTACCAACACCACCTCCCACTCCTGTCCCAAACGTTTGCTCAGCCAGAGCAAGCCCTGGCCATGCAGAGCACACGGGCACTTGATCTCCAAAAACATCTTCCCGAAGGAGACAGCCTGCTCGGGAAGTCTCCAGCCTATACGGTCTTCAGATGCTTCGATTCCTCCTCCTCTGCCACCAAGCAAATGAAGCGGCCAGTTCCCAGAAGAACAGGAGGCACTCGGGCTGGGTAAAGCCTCGCTCTTCCATCCTAGAGATGCTCTTCCCTGTCCTGCCAAGCTGCAGCAGAGCAGCTGACGTGCCAGGCTCCGACAGCCCTTGAGACTTACAAGGACACAAGCCTCGCTCACAGCTCGCTGTCATTAAGAGAAAGATGGTGGCAGGAGCTCTCAGGGCCAGGCCACCGCTCTGGGACTTTTTTTTTTTCTTCTTTTAAAGTCAATGCCTGCAATTGACTGGCAGAAGGAAAGGCACCGTCAGGGAAGGAGGGACCAGCCCCATCTGGCAGCACGGTGCAGGCAGGAGGATGCTCCGGGCACTGCCCAGGCAGGAGCTGCCAGCGCCAAGAGCCGAGCCTCAGCCTAGGGGATGCGGGAATGCTGCTTGCCTCCCCATGGACAACACGGGGACCAAACGGTTGCGTTTCCCGAGGAAGGGGAGAGACAAGTACCAGTAGCCAAAGGCACTCATCATGGCAGTCTCAACGGACAAGCGTAAAAGAGGTTCAAGACCAGAGCGCTCCCTCTCCCTGCATTCAGCTTGGGATGCTTGGCAGCAAAAAGGCAAGCACTAAAAGGGGAGGTACAACAGGACACAAATGGAAAGACTGGTTTTTGAAAAAGCAAGCACTTTCTCTATTGTAGCGCTTCCCTTTGGAAAAATAAAAATCAAGGACTTTATCGAAAACCTCTTTTTTTCCCAGAAAAAACTTCCTTTTAAATTCGCTCAAAACGTTGACCAAGTTTATGTCCAAGTAATGGTCGGCAGCAATGAAGAAACTACTCTGTGTCACAGTATTTACAGCTGTGGTTTTGTCCACAAACCTACCACCCACAACAGGCAGGATGATCTTCTCAAAGGCTTTGCTTATCTGTTTGTTCCCCTACTACTCAAGAAGCCAAGCGCAGGAAAGATAGTATTGACTTTCCTGAGCTATCTGTAGCACGGCACAATCTGCCGCGTGAGGAGCAGTCTCGCTGCTCGCTGGCGCGAGGACAAGAAGTTATAAGCTTAAGTGACTGCAAAGGCGATTCGTGTTAGACATGAGGAGAGCAAGGCGCCAGGACAGCCTGCCCGGGCAGGCTGCAAAGGCATCGCTGGAGGGATTTGAGGGGTGGATAACCATCCCAGAGCCGGTCCAGGGAGACCTGCAGCCCCCTGGAGCCCCAGCCATGGCCGGCAGAAGAGAAGGGAGCAGCCCGGCCGCTGCCCAGGCACGGGCACAGCTCTGAACGGAATTACGGGGGGGTGAGGCTGAAAACGGGTCAGGAAAACAGCGACAACGAAGGGCCACAACAGAATCAAGGCTGTGCTGTCACAAATCCTGTCTCCTCATTAACAGCAACAATTATGAGCTGCCATAAAGTGTAATTAGACTACACACGGCGTTAGATTCATCAGGCAATTACAGCCATTAATAACACACCCCAGCCTGACGAGCAGAGAGGACTTGCAGTCTGGTGTCCTTCATTTTTCAGCAGGCCGCTGACAAACCCCTCAGCAGATCACAGAAGCCATTTCTTGCCTCCTGCAGCGTGTCAAGCATGCGTTACATCGCGTATCGCTAGCAGTTACCATTAGCAAAGGCTGCTTTCTTCTAATTAGCGCTGACTTGTGCCTTTCATCTTATCCCCATGTTTTGAGACCAGCAGCCGTGCCAGCTCGCCTCACGGAGCCCCTGAAGTCCTCCACGCAGACACTGACAGGGATGAAGCCACCACAGATGAAGACAGTCCCCCTCGGCCCGAGGAGAACCCCGGAGACAGAGGCGCGGGCTCCCGGGAAAGGCTCTGTGGGGAAAGTCGCCTCCAGCCCTCGGAAAACCCCGTTCCCACCTCAGCAAACAGGCAGAGCGGCGGACAGGTTCTGTGCAAGAAAAATGTACAGGAATATCCGACCCAGTACACAAATCCGCCCAAGCGAGCCCGGCAGCTCGCGCTGGTTCAGCACAAATGTATAGGAAGGGGGTAGGAAAAGGGAAAATCCCACGACAGCAGCACCTTTCCCCTCTCTAGGCTTGAAGTTTTCTTTCACAAGAGCCCAGAAGACCAACACGCTTTATAGGCAAAGGTACAAAAGAACAAGCTACTTTCTCCCTAAGTGATACACGGTAAACCTTCCTTGTGCCCTGTCCATGGCATGTTGAATCCCACACGCTGCTCAAAAATCCATTCAGTAATGCAGAAAAGGGGGAATTTCTTTGAATCCCCTTTTCTGTGGATGGTCACTGTGGACATCAGCGCACGTGGGGAGGAACGACCCCACGCACCAGGACAGGTTGGGGCTGACCTGCTGGAGAGCAGCTCTGGGGAAAGAGACCTGGGAGTCCTGGGGGACAACGGGATGACCATGAGCCAGCAATGTGCCCTTGTGGCCAAGGCGGCCAATGGCATCCTGGGGTGTATCAAGAGGAGTGTGGCCAGCAAGTCGAGGGAGGTCATCCTCCCCCTCTGCTCTGCCCTGGGGAGGCCCCATCTGGAGTGCTGTGTCCAGTTCTGGGCTTCCCGGTTCAAGAAGGACAGGGAACTGCTGGAGAGGGGACAGCAAAGGGCTACCAAGACGCTGAGGGGACTGGAACACCTCTCTTATGAAGAAAGGCTGAGGGATTTGGGTCTCTTCAGGCTGGAACAAAGACGACTGAGGGGGGATCTCATCAACGCTTCTAAATACTGAAAGGGGGGGTGTCAGGAGGATGGGGCCAGGCTCTTCTCAGTGGTGCCCAGCAACAGGACAAGGGGTAACGGGCACACACTTGAACATGGGAAGTTCCATGTAAACATAAGGAGGGACTTCTTTCCTGTGAGGGTGGCAGAGCCCTGGCACAGGCTGCCCAGAGAGGTGGTGGAGTCTCCGTCTCTGGAGACATTCCAACCCCGCCTGGACGCGTTCCTGTGCCACCCGCTCTGGGTGACCCTGCTCTGGCAGGGGGCTGGACGAGATGATCTCCAGAGGTCCCTTCCAACCCCCACCATTCCGTGATTCTGAGATCAGTGGCTGCTCCTCATGCCCACGGGCTGCCACAAACAGCCACTCACCGATGCGACTTCTTGGGTGAGGTTCTCCTTCCCTGACAAGCAGCAGTGCTGGCTGCTTGGAAGAGAAATACACGTACGTGTTCTGGGCCATCAAATAGCAGCGCTGGGCTGGGACCAGCCTCAGCGCCCGGGCCAGGCTGGGCCCCGCAGCCCGGAGGCGTCAAACCCAGCCCGGCTGCATCCAATTCAAACATCATTTAAAAATCCTGGCAGAGCACTAGAAGCAATTTCCTCCCTAAACCTGGCTCCGGCAGCGTCACCCTGCGCAGACAATGGCTCCAGTCCGCTAATTAGAGCATCACCCACCGGAGGCGCATGGTGCGGGAGCTGGGCACGGGGCATCTCCCCGCACAACGGCCACCCACAGCCGGCTCCCAACGCTCGTGAGGGAAATAAATTGAGAAGGAAACTTCACTACAGCACAAATTTACGTTTCTGTCAAAGAAGACTGGCTGACAGCTATTTTTGGAAGCTGGTCTCCATCATATTAATTCAACGTCTGGTTGAAGTTGTCTCATTTGCAGCAAATCTGGCTGGTAAATATTAACCTTGGGCTTTGTTGAAATTCTCCTTGCAGATATTACAAGGGATTGGATGGAAAAGACGAAGCAGAAAGAGACAACTTTACAGCAAATGTCAGGCAGATCCTCCACATCATGGATTCATTCGCACAAAAGCCGTTGCAACGCACCACAAAGTAAATGGCACGAAGGGGACACAGCTCACGCCTGGTAAAATTAACGGGTAAAAAGACACCAGTGCTGAAAAAACGAAATAGGGATGGACAGGTGATCATCCACAGGGCAAGAGGATTTCTCACTCGCCTGCCGTGCATCTGCTGGAAATGAGTTTTAAGATCAGAGTAAGTGCAGACCAGCATCTGGCTATAGATATATATGACACAAGAAACACAGCCTAAATGCATTTACAGTGACAGAACCTCTCCTCTTATTTGAGAGTAGATGTTAAACAGATTGCTAGAGCTGCCGGTTCCGCCCTTGGAGATGGCTGCGTCTCAACGACCACTGAAATGATTCATCAGAAACGTACAAGCCCCTGGAAGCCGTCAGCCGCGCTGGGCTCCTTCGGAGAAGCGGTGTGATAGAGAGAGACGGACAGGGAGAAGGCTCAGGCTTTCTCGCAGCAGTAATTAGCGGTGCCGTAAATCCTATTAGTCTTTTTTTCACCCCTCCTCATTTCAGTGTGAGGATACAAACGTTCTCTCAGCGGCCAGGATGATTTCAGCACTTAAATCACAGATGTAGTTCCAACAGCTTCACCAGTTCAGCGGGAAATAAAGCTCGTTCTTCCTGCAGAGAAGGCCCATGTCTCCCGGCCACGTGCCAGCAAGTCCTCAGAAAAGATGGAAGGATAAGGGAGAGGAGCAGGAGCTGGGCAGCAGCACCCAGCACAGCCTGGAAAGCTGTTGATCACCC
The DNA here is from genome assembly GCA_013396915.1 of Stercorarius parasiticus. Lineage (NCBI taxonomy): Eukaryota > Metazoa > Chordata > Aves > Charadriiformes > Stercorariidae > Stercorarius > Stercorarius parasiticus. The sequence goes on from VWZL01003847.1 coordinate 329,214, forward strand.
CGGCACAGGACGGGGGGTTGGCCCCTGGGCCATCCCTGCTCCCCAAAGCTCCTTCAACCAACGCAGGGTCCAGCCTCCCACGGCCACGAGAGCTTCAACAGCGACCGCATCCAAGGAATTTTGTGGGCAAGGAGGACCCAGCAGACTTGCACCCGCTGAGCCCTCCAAAGACACCACAGCGGAGCCAGGTTCGCTGTGCCATCGCCTGCCTGTTTCAACATCTCCAAACTCCCACCGTATTTACCTGCCTCCAGCCCAAGGGCTCTTGTCCTTATTGAAGAATTTCCGCAGCCCCAGATGCTTTCATCAGAAATCTTTTAAAGTTATTCACTTAGTGCTATGCTAATGCAGGGCTCTAAAAAGAAAAAAAAAAAAAACCAAAAACTTGCAACCCTTAAAAACTATTTTCTGGTATTTGACCAGACATCAGACGCTGCTCCACAGAGAGTGACTAATGACCTGCTTTCTGTGAGAGGGGGGAAAAACTTAATTATGTCCATTAAATTACTTCAAATATTTTTCCTCCGAGGATATGAATTATTTAAACTCAACACAGAGAAACCTGAAACATTAGCAAAAGCCTTCTGGGACTTGCTATGTAAATTCCCACTCCAAACAGATGGGGAAAGCATGGCGAGCTGCCACGCAGCCACTGAAGCAGTGAACAGCACTGAGATTTCAATCCGATAGTTTTAATAAGGTCTTCCTAAGGAGGGCACCAAGTGAATAGGCACTACCCGGAGCGCTGGGAAAGGCTTCCCACATGCTGGAGGAAGGCGGCACAGTGGGCACAACCAAAATCTGAAAAGCCTCACGCACTCCGAGAGGAGGAGCACGGCATCCCGTATCCCGCACTCTCAGGGTTGATCCCATGCCTGGCCCTCGCCTGCCTTTGAAAGTGAGATCGGAGTGGTCACAGCACCAGGTTCATTAGAGGGACACCTGCTAAGGTAGAGGTTATACCCATTTTCACAGCTATCATTAAACGTAACCTTGTGAGCCGTAAAGTCACTGAATTATTAAGTTGTGTCTAAAGCACGACAATGGGGATATTAATGTTCTAGAGTAATTTTATAGTTACAGATAAAGCTGTAGGAAATGCCTGACGGTATTCAGAGCTTTGGCACTTCCACCCAGCCAAGACCATGCTGCAGAGCACCTACCAGCAACGTGCCCCATTTTCCCAACTGCCACCCTTCAAATTAAGGCTGTAGCTGGGGAGCTGCAATCAACTAAAAAATAATGTTGCTGACAAAAGGCAATTCCACTCGTCTGAGCTGTGCCCAGGCACCAGGCAGACGGGAGCATTCTGGCAGCAACGCGGACTGACACAGACAAAAGCTGCCAGAGGACACCGATGGCCACCGTTACCTCTGCATCCCCCGTCCTTCTCCTCGAAGCCGGGACCACACGTGCACTTCCCTATGGGGACCAGCCACTCGCCCTCCGCGCTGCAGTGCATCCGGGGGGGGTTATCCACATCCACTTCGGCATGAGCCACGCAAGTGCCCTTAACTTCCACCAAAGTCGCGAAGGCTGTCTCCGCCACCGTGTCGGGAAACACGGCCAGGTTCTGCACGGTGGCCAGGCACTTCTTGTAATAGACCCGCACAGAGACCAGCGCCACACAGGCGCCCACGTCCTGGAAGCCCAGGTGGAAGCCTCTCTTGCTCAGGTGCCCAATCTCCCTCAGCTCCGTGTTCAGCTTCATCTTACGCTCACCCAGGTCCCCCTGCGTGAAGCTCTCATCCGCAGCAATGGTGTCGATCTTGGTGTGCTTGCTCTCATGAACGTTGCGGCCCAGGTCGGAGTCAGACTCGACGTAGTACAGGTTGAAAGTCTCCTTGCAGGTGCCCATCACGCCGGGGATGCTGTTGCAGTCCCGCAGGGTGAACTTCAGCTCGATGAAGATCCTCTGGCCATCACGCCTGGCAATCCAGCCCGTCTGCAGCCAGTTGTTCTGGTTTGGCTCCATGACATTGCAGACCTGGTACGTGCGTATCGGCTTGTAATTCTCATCCACCCCGCTGATTTCTTCCCACTGGGGAAAGAACACAAAGGGCTGTTACAGCTCCAGAGCTGCCGTGAGCAAGAACCAGCCACCCCAGCAGAAACACACCGACCGGTATAAATATCACCACCACAAGCCTCTCCACCTACAGGCCATTATATTATAGGCACTAGAAGTCCTCAGCCCACCAAAACCACCAGCTGTAGGAACACAGCGGTGCTGCTGCACCACCTTACACCTGAGCTCTCTGCGGAGGCACGAACAGGGAAACGCAACCAGAGAGAGGGCACCAGCATCAGAGCTTCTAAACCAAAGTCGAATATGAAACTGGACACAGCATCTGTCGAGCAGCCAGAGCCTTTATCTCCCACACGCGCCGGGGAGTGGGAGATGTCCCTGGGAAGGTGCGTCTGCTCAGCATTACCACCCCGCGTAATGCCAGACGGGGCTGGGCTACCCAGAGAAGTGAAAGATGGCCAAGGAGATATGGCGCCAGTCACACCAACACACAAGGACGAGTATCTTTGTGAACAACAGCAGCAGCTTCTCTGTTAGGAAAGTTTTAGCTAGAACAGGACAAATCCTCTGACTGCAAGTGAAATGGTATTTCCCCAAAGTAACCAGCAGAGATTCTGATCAGTGAAATGGTGATTCAACCCTCACAGCCTTAAGGATGACCTGGCAACTTCCCAAAGCAATTCTTTCTGGGGGGACGTGTATGCAAGACTGCCAAATGTACCCAAAACAGAGTTTCTTCTGCAGACTAACAGCTGGGCAACACAGATTATTCCAGGAGCTATCACTGTCCCCTCTGAATGGTTTGTTTCCATTCTGGAAAATGAATGCAAAGCAGCAAGGAACACAACTCTGAGTTTCCCAGCACACTCTCCTGAAGACGGCTATAGAGTGATCCTGGCAGCAAAGCAAGGACCTGATCAGACAAACCCCGCACGATGCGGAGCTCCCTACAATCCCACGCCAGCCACAGCCTCTTCCAAGAGCTGAGCTGACCCCCAGGAGCTCGCGCTGGCGTGCAAACTGCAATACATAGGCTTCACTGGCTGGTGTTCATTTGCTTACTGCAGGAGTGTAGAATTCGTTTGGAGGAGCGGTTCCACCGCTCACGTAACCGGTACTTCACTTCTCTCCCTGCTCCCCAGGCTGCCCGGTGCTGATCGACACCACGGCTCGCACCAAGCTGCCCACCCACCCCCGGCTCGGGGAGACCCCCAGGCTGCTGGCCCCCTCCGCCGGCTCCTTGTGAGAACTTTAAATGCTGCTGAGCGCCAAAGGGCAGTGTAGAGGGACAGTCCCACTGCCACACTCACCCCGTTTGATGGGTGCGAGGTCCAGCCCAGCTCCGCTTGCGATTCCTTCGAGTCCAGCAGGACAACTGCAGGGAAGACAACATGTTAGAAAGCAAACTCACTGACCCAGGAGACGCCGGGAAACATCCCCCCAGCCACTCCGCTGAGAAACTCAGTGCCGTGCGCCCTTCCCGGATACCTGCCAGACCCAGCAGTGGGTCAGGTCCCAGAGCGCGGGGGGCAGCTCCCGCCCCAGCGCCACCAGCCATCGCCCCAGCACCCGGCAGGACTCAATGCTGGCAGGGCTGGAGGCTGCGCATCCAGAGCTGACCTCGCAGTTAGGTGATTTGCACCCTAACCCAACGAGGGTGACATCCCAGAGAAGGCTGCAGCCCTTCCCAAGGGACCCTGCAGGACAATCCGCCCAACATCACCAGCCAACGCTGCAGCTGTACCGTTCACGGAGCGCGTGCGTCTCCTGGAACTGAGAGGTACCGGCGGCTGCTTTGAGACAAGAATTTCCTTGAAAGCCCACATCCTTTTTCCACAAACCAGCCAATTCTCTGGGCGACAGGAAGAGGCATTTCCCCCAAATTCACAGTTTCACGATCCTCCCACAGCCAGCGAACGGGGGCCATCCCCGACGGGCAGGCGGTGCCTCCTCTCGCGTTCCCCGTGCCAGGTACCGCCGGTGGCGGAGGCGCATCCCCGGCCGCTCCCTTCGAAAGCGAGCTGGGGGATAACCCGGGGGGGG
>VWZL01003847.1:333702-369631 GCA_013396915.1 Stercorarius parasiticus
CTCGGCCAATCCGCGGCGGCCGCCGGGGCGCGCGGCGAGAAGGGGCGGGGCCAGGGGTGGGCATGGGGGCGCCGTTCACTCTGAAGCCTAACGATGGCAGCGGCAGTTCCTCTCCCACCAGCTGAGTCTCGTTGCACGATCGGCGGGGCAGGCTCGGGCCGGAACAGACTGAGCACAGCGGGGCTGAGCTTTGGGCTGCCGAGGGCAAGGGCTGCCCTCCCCATGGAAACCAAAGGACTGCCGTGGCACGGACAGCCCTTGCTGGTGCTGAGACACTGTGGCCTTGTGGTCACAGCCCTAATTAACAGTACTGTGGGGCTGCCTCACCGGGTGACCTTTGCTCCCAGCTGCCATTACAGGCAGTGGCGAGTCAGAGCCTTATTGCCGTACCACAGGGCCCAGGAGAGCAGCGGGGCAGGTCTCATTTCTGCCCTTGCCCAGGAATGCCAGGTGTACGTCAAGCCTTCTGTTCTGCCTTTCCAACCTGGAATTTGATTCCCAGCTTTGTCTCAAGGTCCATCACACCCAGCGGCTGCCATAAAAGTCCGAGTGGCCAGAAAGAAACCCCAGGAAAAGGCAGCCCCAGGCAGGGCGGTCCCTGCCAGCCCTGCGTGATGGGCAGCGTGGCAGCAGTGAGCGCAGTGCAGGGAGCTCGGCTGGGCTGGGGGAGGCAATTCCCAGCTTGCAGCAGGCGAGGTGTGTGTCTCCAGGCCCACAGCCGCCAGCACCGGGGGAGGAACTCGTCAAGGTTTGATTGTCACTAATTGTAGGTGTTACAGGTCCCTGCAAAATTGAGTCAGGCTGAACGCCCGACAGTTTCCCACCTGATGGCTGAAGCCGTGACGCCAAAGCTTGCTTATGTAGCAACACTTCTTCCTGGGGGATGTTCCCTTCCCTGTGCTTGTGTGCTGTCAAACGTAAAACACTGCGAGCCTGGAATAAAAATATTGAGTCTCCATCTAACACATGCTGGCTGGGCTGTGGCACAGCCCCTGTTCAGGGTGGTGGGTGCCCAGGGAGGGGGAGCGCCCAGAGCGCAGGGCTGTGTCCGGACCCGGAGAGCTGAGTGCTGGGTCATGCCGGCAACAGGACTTGCCAGCTAAACCAAAACCCCCACAGGGGATGAGGGGTGCGGCGAGGGCTGCGGGGGGGCAGCAGCTGGGGAATATGCCTGCGGGAAAAGCGGCGGGGGGCACGGCGCTGCAGGGAAAGAGCAGTGCGGTGTGTCTGCACAAAGGCACTGCACCGAAACGCCTTAAAGTGTTGAGACACTAAAGCCTGAGTTCTGCAGAAAGTTTCCTGTGGCAGGTATCCCGTTGAAGCCTGCTGCCAGTCAGACTCCAATTTGCACATTGCATAATAAGATTAATTAGATATGGTGATTGCGGTTCGTTTGCCTCATGCTCCAGCTTCTAAGTACTCTCTTCCCGGAGTCAATAAGACAACCCACGTGAATGCATTGAACCGTATGCGAAAGTCCCTGCAGGATCAGGAATCCTGAGCAACCCAGGTACCAGCTCAAAACCCCAGTGCAATGTTTCTTTAACCTGTTCCACAGGAATCTTGCCTTTCCAAGCATTTTTTTTTACCACCTAAGGCATATTTGCTTTCGAGAGGTTTGGGAGGCATTGCATCTGAGTATAAACCTCTTGGAAATCTGGCGTTCTTGGCCAGTTAAGAAGAAGATGCTGCTGCTGTAGCCATTCTGCAGAAACGGACGAAAGATTTTTCAAGCGCGATGAAGATTCTCAACTGGATTTGACAATATATACCTCTAATGTTTCTACTTGCCCTCCACGTCTTCCAGCACTCCCTTCCCACCCCAAAGCACCTACCTCCCATGTTCCAGCCCCGAAAGCTGCCATCCAGCCACCAGGGCAGATCCGGAGAAGGGACAGTAACAGGGTGCAGACAGCCCAGCTGGACACCTGAAGCCGGGGGGGCATGTTTCCAGCTCACTCTCTATTTCTCAGCCCCTCTGGAAACACGGCCACTACCTTTTCTCTGGGTTAACTGGACCCGCAAGAAAATTCCCATCCATTTATCGATGCTGTTTCCGTCCGGGAGAGCTCGGCATGGGCCAGCATGGCCGCACCACATCAGAGCTTCCAGCCACCAACGTTGCCACCCCACGCCTGCAGCCCAGGAGCCCCCAGCGAGCCCAGGGTACAGCCCTGGTGACGGGGGCCACGAGTTCGTATGATTAAAACTCTTCCTCCACCACATCACAGGGCAGGGAAGCAAAAGACAGGGTTTGTTTATAATCTTCCTCGAGTGGAAACCAGAAGAAGTGACCCATTATTACTGGAGATTTTTCAAGCTACCCAGGAAGAAAAGCGATATTTAGTTGTCGTTAAAGGCTCATAACTGCATAACAATTTCATGCTATGTTAACTTCTAGGTTTTCTTTCGCATATAAATTTTTAAGGAGTAAAACAGAAAAACCCAGGCACTTGACCTTTAATCACAGTTATTTGTGTGATCAGTCAAGTGTGGGAAAAAGCTAGTTTGTGCTTGAAAGATGCCCTTTAAAACTAGATTGCTCTAATATGACACATGACTCACACGGTGTAATATATGGGATCTCGCTTTCCAGCCTCTGGGGCACAACAGCCTCCCATTTAGTATTCACGTGCAGGATCTTGCCGCTGGTACGTTGGAAGGTATTAATGTCATGAAGCAAATCGATACGGCCCCCTGGGACGGCTCCATTCACCACCGAGCCCCACGGGAGGTGAACGCGTTCGTGTCGCTGAAGAACCAAACAGGGAAGAGTATTTTCAATGTACATGAAGGATTTGATGTTAGAGATATGTTTCATTAGCAGAAGGGTATGTCATGCTAATAGAGTATAAACCTTTTCCATTTATCTGAGATATTATTCCAAGCACTTATAAAAGCTTAATATTAGAACAGCCAGAGGTATTTTAATTACGATTTTGAAGTATCACATTGTTTTGGGGAAATGATCTCATGAATTTTTCTTTGGCAAGACCGGATGACTAAAAGCCATTGCTGGGGGTGAAGGAAACAGAGCAGACTTTTAAATGGAGACTATTGGATTTAATTCATTATCGGGCGCAGCTGATGACCAGGGACGGTCAAAGAGGGGCCGCGGCAGAGCCCAGCCAGCGCCGAGGACTTGGCCCCACCAGGGAGCAAGCGGGGCAGAGGGATGCTGTCCCCGGGACGGCACGGCACGGCACAGCACACCGCCTGCCTGCTCCAGCACCCACAGCGTGAGGAGGGGCCAGTTCCTGCAAGCAAAGGAAGAGGGATGCACCTTGTCCGGTCACCTCTGTCACTCCCACCCAGCCTAGGGGCAGCTCCCCCGTACCCCACTCCCCACGGGATGAGCCCGAGAGACGAGTGGGAAAGCAAAGACGGCCAGTTATCCAGGCTCCAGGCTGCGCTGGGGCCAGCACGGTGTCATTCACCGAGCTGAGCTATTACCTGCTGTAAGCAGAGACGGAAAGATAGTTTTGAAACCACAGTGAAAATAACCCTCCTGGGAAAGAAAAAAAAAAAATAAAAATAAAAATCAATACAAACACCAAGGAAAGAGGATCAGAATCCGAGACCATCAATTCCTGAGATAAAGAGTTGAAAGTCGCAGTGGGAGGACAGCCAGAGCTGGACTGAAAAACAAAACTTTGTTTCTTTTGCTGACAAATGACTTCTCGTGCTAAAGGACAAAGGAGCCAGGAGGCCGCGGTATGTGGCTGTAAGAGATGCCCTTGGAGAAAGCAGGACCAGGCGGAAACCTCACGGCAGCTTTCGCACCTCTCCCTCCTCTTCCACACTTGAAAGGATTTTCTTACAACGGAAAACCGGGGATTTGTGCAATTTCGTGCTCTTTTGGGCAGGTCACAAAAACATGCTCCAGGCTGAGCTTTGCTGCTCGTGCTGCGAGGAGGCTGGGCTGAGCGCAGGCAGCAGCAATGCAGCACCCACGTATTCAATACGTATCCCCCGCAGGAAAGCGGCGGAGTTCCTGCGGCTCAGACCATCAGCACCCTGTACCGTTGGCATCTCACCAGCCCGCTGCCCCCGGCTGATCCCGGGGCTCAGACACCGCTTCCCAGGAGGATCACGCTCCATCGCAGCCGGTGCCTTCACAGCCCGCTGCCGACAGCGCTGTCTCGTCCCCGCACCATCTCACTCGCCGCTAACCGTAGAAATCACAGACAAAATAAAAGTTAATGTAAAGCTTCCCCGTAAATCTCACGATCAAAGCCGCACAGCCCTGCATCCTGGGCTGCAAAAGGAAAACACTCTGTGCATTAACTCCTTTTACCTTCTGCGTTGTTTGTCTGAAAATACAAGCAACCAGAGCTATGCATTTGTTTTTAATGGCTTAATTTTTCTGTCAGATGTGTACTCTTTGCCTCAGGATGTCTGCACTATAAATATTTTGCAGCAGCTCTTTAGCTTTTAAGGTAATCACATGAAAGATCCTTGACTACATAAAGGCAGCTAATCTGGGTAAATGCCTTTAAGCATCTTTACATTTTTTGTTAATGGATTTCTAGGCAACCCAGAGAGATCCATATTCTAGAAAATAATGTAAAATAGAGTGTCTAATTTTTTTAAGCGCTTCACATTCATCAAGTACCGAGAAAATCTAGAGCTCCAGGCAGCGTAAGATCATTATGCTTATATAGGAAATACTCCGTTCTGTCATCATCAGTGCGAAACCCAGCCTTTCACTGGGGGCAAGGATCCGTTCAGTGTTAAATTCCAACTCACCCGGAGACAAATTATCACACGCTATTAATTAGAGCCAGACAGGAGGGATCCAGGCGCTGCAATCTGGTGGCAGGCTCTGAAGGGCAAGCCAAGGCGCTGACTGAGCTCCGGACTCGTGCGTGGAGAATGTTCCCTCTGGCACCCCGACCGGCGCGGGGAGCAGCAGGAGGGCGCGCGGGGGGTGACGCCGTGCCCTGCCAAGGCAGAGGCCAGAGGTGAGTGCAAAGCAGGTCTCCCCTAGAGCCCCACACCCCCTCTGCCCCTCTGCCTGCTCCCCTCGGAGCGCTGCAGCCCCGTCCCCTCCTTTCCTTCAGGCTCTAGGGCTCCCTGCGCATCACCTGCCACCACAATCCCACAGGATCCAGCGCCAACAAGTGAACAACGGTCCCTGGGCAAAACTCTCATGCTTTCTCTCGCTGTCACGTCACACCTGCGTGCGACAGCTCTCCTTGTCCTGCTCCATGCCCTGCCTCGCAGCACAGGGTGCCCGCAGGTGGCACTGCCCTCGCCCCGCGCACACTGCGCAGCGGACTCTCCGCTGTCTCCATCCCCGGTCGCGCTGGTGGCTTTGGCAGGGGGGCGAGAGCCACAGCAGCCATGCAGGAGCAGGCACCGGGAACGCCGTGCAGCACAGCCGTGCCGCGGGACCTTCATTCTCTCATTCCTTGTGACCGGCTGAAAGCCTCCTGCCCTCCCAGCCCTGCTGAGAACAAGCAGAAGCCGAGCCCCGGCTCATGTAACCTGCAGGGCAGGGACAGACGTGGCAGGGACACGGAGTGAGTGGCAGGGATATGGAGCGAGGGGCATTCTCACAATCCGCCTCACCTCTCCTGGCGTGGAGGGGTCAGGGCTCAGCATCGCTCCCAGCACCCGGCCGTCCCGGGTGCCCAGCCCAGGCGAGTCCCCGTGCTGCCTTAGCTCCACGCACAAACACCCTGCGAGGGAAAAAAGCACCTATTTTAAGAGCTGTCTGATGTAATTATCTCTGTGGAGGAGGAAGCAACGGATGCACAAGAGCAGACAGGCCACCTAATTCTGCAGGTTTATTACATGCATTAATTAGACTCCCTGTGCTGTTCCCAGGGGACTCGGACCCACAGCCACGCAGCTCCGTGTCGGTGGCATGTGGGAATGGGGGTACGGGGCAGAGCTGGAGCCGGTGCCGAGAGCACGAGGCCAGCAGGGCTGCCAGCTGCCTGGCAAAGGTGAGCCCAGCATCCTCGGGCACTCCATCAGCCATAAGCAGGCTCGGCACAAGGGGCTGGCCAGGCAAGGGCCCCAGACAGGTGATTAGTATCAGAAAAGAGACTTCGAAGGATTACAAAAAAAAAACCCAAAGGGAATCAATTATCTGATAGCAAGTTTTCATCAGTCACACAATGGCATATAAATTACTGAGGCCGGAGAGCTGAGGGAGCTCAGGCTGCGACAAAGCCTGGCAAATCCCATCCCAGCCCGCAGTGGCACCCGGAGTCTCACGCAGGGCGGACACGGGGCTGGAATGCAGAGAGGAGCCACCACTCTGCTCCTCCCCATATGCCCTGCACAGCAGCACCCAGGGGACCAGCACGTCCCCCAAGTGTCCCGGCAGCCACCACTGACCGGCCACTGACCACGGCTCCAGCACTCACCTGGGCAGCATCGACCAAGAGGAAACCACTTGGTGCCAACAGGAAGTCATTTAGAGCTTCAGAGGAAACCAGCTGTAACTGTGCTAATTAACATCCAGTTACTTAAAGTAAACATCCTGAATTTGGGACTGTGTCCTGCCACACCCATTCAGTCCCTTCTGAGCGGCAGGATCAGAAATCCTGACCTGCTCCCACAGCCGATGCGCACAGGTGCTGGGACTGATGCCAGCCCCAGCAGGAGCCCGGAGCCCCCCAGAGCCCCTTCCCAGCTGACCCTCGCACAGTCACAGCCGAGACAGGGGGTCCCGACCAGAGAGATCGCCATGCTCCCCAGGGAGGCAGGTCCTGCCCTGCGAAGATGCTCTGCCAGTGGTGCTGAGCACAGGGCAGGACACCGGCACCCCGGACTTCGCACAGACGGACGGCTTTGCCCCTCGGCTGCTGCTCCCCTTGCTCTGGTTGAAATCTGGAATTGCAGCCTGGCAGCTCAGGTGTCTGAGCCTCTGAGAGCCGAGGTCTGTGATAGAAATGATGATATACCTCAAGTATAATGGTGCAAACAACCATTATCATAATTTTGATACCAATTACGTGTAATTTGAACAAAGGAGTTGTCCTAGCTTTGATTTGCTCTCCTTGTATTCCTGGCTGGTTTCATTAAAATCACTTACAGAGATTTGCAGCAGTTCTGTTTGAAGTGCTGTCATTAGGAGTTTCATTTTCGGTGGCGTCGGAAATAATTTCACAGCAGGCTGTTTATTTTTTACAAAGGGATCTGCGGCGTGGGGCCGTCACTCGCGGTCAGATGCATTTCAGACGGATGGGTCCCACTGGTCGCTCGCCCTGGCGAGCTGGGGCAGGGTGCTCCGGGGTGGTGGTGGCAGAGACCGGCCCCTGCCCCGGTGCCGAGCTCTCACCGCAGTCCAGGCTCTTCCCAGACCTCCCTCACCTGCTCCCAGCAGCGCTGTGCGGAATTTGCAACCCAAACCTCTGTAAAGGTGAAGACCACTTAAGTGCCAGGGTGGTTGGCGCGGCTCCCAAGGGCACCCCCAAGCAGGATCCCAAAGTGCCAGCATGTCTCGGGTGCAGATTTCCCCGTCTCACAGTGCTTCCCTTATTTGTTAAGAGTTGGGGTTTTTTTACATTTAAGCCTTTGCACCAATTACCATTTAAAATCAATTACCAACATTTTTAACTTCATTGGCCCCTCAATAAAGCGCCAGCAAACGTCCCTTAACAACAAGGGCGCTGAGGTTACGGCGCTGAGCTGCCGCGGGTTTCCTTGGGGTGAGCGCGGCTCTGGCTCCTATTCATGCGGCAATCAGGGATGCAAGTTGCGTGACACACTGATGAAGAAAGACACTTTGGGACTTGCTCCGTAACTCAATCACCACGAGGCACTCGCCAATTATCCCTTAGTCACGGGGTGAGGGTGACAGGCAGGTCATGCAGCACGAATCTTTTCCATTTGTCCATGAGAAAAGAGGATAATATACTTTGCAAATGATAATTAGCAATTTACTCCAGCTGGGGCTAATTCCTAGATGCATTTTGCACTCCAGGACTCGGCGCTTGGGCGGACTTTAAATAAAGGCACCAGCACGGTGTGTCCAGCTCCATTAAAGCTCCCCGGTAATTACAGTGCTTGGTGTGCGGCGGAGAGTTGGATGGCTTCCCGCGCCTCCGCTCCGCCTGCCACCATGCCGGCTGGATGCAGCCCCTGTGGAGGGATCGCCGGACACGCCGTCCCCGGGATGCCGGCCGTGGGGGTCCTGCCAACTCCGTCCCCACCATGCAGAGAGGGACCGTCCCCAACGGCATGTCCCATCCCCGCTCCCAGCTGCTGGCTCAGCGCTGGTGGCTGACGGAAGGGGCATTGGGGGAAAAGACCCGCAGCTCAGGCAAGCAATGAATTCGGTTTCATTCTAACGGCGCAGTCGTGTCCCAGGGCGAGACTGCCACGTAGGTTCGCAAAAATACTGCTTAAACAAGCAGAAAGGGAGGAAATGCTGGAGAGAGTGTCCAATCTGCATTATAATTAGGGGAAAGAATAAAAAATGGCAGAAACAACCTGTTCCCATCTGCAGCTGCAGTTTGTTCCCACTGTATCTGAAAGGCCACGCTCCACCCGTGCCAGGAGCTTTCTCTGGAAATGTATGAATGTTTCATTCAGCTAGAGTGGAAAAAGAGCATCTTTCTGCATGTGTTGCAGATTCTGCTGTAATGAAGCATCAGAGAGAATTTTATCAACACAAGACACTTACTGCTGCCTCCAGCCTGGCAGCAAAAGTGGGGCCTGCACCCCCGAAAGGGTCTCCATGAGGAAGAGCCACCATGGGCACAGCAGGCAGGCTCCGGGGCTGGGGCTCACCCTGGTGTGTGGCCAGGGCTCTGCCCCAGACATAGTTGGGGGTCACCAGTCACCCCCCCGGGCCAGCCGGAGTCAGAAGGTGCAGAGTCAGTGGACACGTTTGAGACACTATTCAATCCCAGACTGACTAATTTATCCATAAACCTTCCTAATGAGGCTGATAGTGTAGGAATGGAGAGAAAGCAGCATTATTATCTGTAAACAGCAGCGGCTGACAGCATGTTTAATCACAGGCTGTGTAACGGTGACATCGGTGGAGCATGATTAGACGCTTCTCCAATTAGTCATACACCAAAGGCATGATCACGGAGCCTGAGAGTCACTTAAACCCGCAACTGAGAGGAGCAAAGCCCAGAGCCGTAGGCCATCCTGGCCAGGGGGAGGCATTGGGGGCCATCAGGGCTGGAGCCGTCCCCGACACCCGCTTGTCTGGGCACCACGGCTGAGCCGGAGCCACCACCGGCACCGCGACCCCGTGCTGCCATCCAACTCCGCTGGCTGCTGCTCCCGACAGGATTTCTAATCTGCTGTGAAAGCGCTAATGGGATAGAGAGGTAAAGAGTTCATCCCGCTCACTTTCCTCTGCTTCTTCCCTCTTTTTCTGAGCATCTCTCTCTCCTGGTTTCCTCTGGCTCACCTCTCCCTGCCTGAGAGCTCCTGAGGTCTCTAGATTAAAAGCATTAATAAGAGCCAGAAATTATTATGGGAATCCTATTTATCACCAAGCAAACGGTATCGAGCAGGCTGCAGCCTTGGGAGCCGTGGCCATTGGTTTACAAGAAGCACTGTCGAGGCGGTGGGGTTCCTCCTTCCCCAGCCCCCCCCAATCTGGGCGCCGGGGCTGCGGGCGAGCGGGGAGCCTGCAGGAACGGGGGGAGCAGCAGAGAAAGCAGCGACAGGAGCAGCTGCCAGTGGCCAAAGCGAGAGGGGGAGCGGTGACGGCACTGGGGGCACCGTGGTGGAGGCACCACGGGGCAGCAGGACCCGGCCCCCACCCCCGGATAACTGCGGCTGCAGCGTTCCCGCTGCCCAGTCTGCTTCCACGGCAGACAGGATTTCAGCACGTGCCCTCTCTTCTTCCTAATCCCAACATCTTGGGTCAAACCAGTAGCTCCTCTGTGGTGAAATCCAGGTGTTTTGATTTGTCTGTGAGAGATCTCATTATCAGCCGCAGCAACAGAGGCTCTGACACTTCATGTCAGGGCCCCTTTGAATTTACTTTCTGCCCCGAGGTACAAAAGAAACCATGAGAAATCAATTTTCTTTCCTCCAAGACCCCCTATTTTTAAAGAATTTTTAAAGGGCAGAAAAAAACATAACCGGGAAGTCTTCTACCCTTAAAAAGGTCCTTGATCATGTTAGATTTTGATTAATCAGCCTCTTACTCTCCTGTCACTTCCACGGGGGAGACCCTCAGGGTCCTCCCCACGGGAGAGGGAGATGGAGGCTTCAGCAGCTGGTGGAGACACAGCCACGTGCAGGGAAGGCTCCAGCCTCGGCACCAGCCATCCCTCCTGCTCCCGCTCCCACCAGCAGGGAGACATGGCACCGCGCTGGGTGCGGGATGCTCCGGTGGGCGCTGCCAGTGGCTGGTTTCTGCTCCCCTGGCGCCGCTCGCCATGGCTGCCTCCAGGCTTTGAGATGGTCCTGGGGCTGCAAACCCTGAGACTCCCCGGCTCGCTCCAGCAGGCGCCGGCCCGTGGCGCAAGCGTGGTGCTCGCAGAGCCCAACGCCGCAGGGGGACAAGGCTGCTCGCCCTGGTCCCAGCCCCGGCCGGCAGGCGCGGGGGCATGGAAGCCCTGCAGACTGTGACTGGCAGCAGGCAGCCCGCTCTGCCTGCCAGATGACACGCATAATTCAGGCGAAATATTCATTCAAGAGCATCTGAGCCATAGTAATAAAGCAGACGTTATGACAATACAGATCAATAAGTCCAGAGAGGATCCTTCACTGAAACAAGCTGCGATTGTTCAAACCAAGTCTTAATTGTGACAGGAATTGATTTCTCTTTTCTAATATCCCTGACTTTTAATTAAAAGGTAGTTAAGTAGACGATACATTTCCAGGATCATTTAGAGGCAGGACAACATCAAGGAGCATGCACTTAAAATGCAGAAATGGCGCCTTGTTAATGCAACGAGACTGCAGCCTGGGGAGTTGCTCTGTGACGATTCAGAGATGCCCACGGCCGAGCGGGGGACAGGGAAGCCAGGACACAGGGACACCGGGGTCCCCCATGCTGGCTCCCGCAGCCTGCGCTCCCAGGCACACAGGCACGTCCCCACTCGTTCTCTCCCGCTCCCCAGGGTCCTCCATCCATCTGCATTTCACACCCTCTTGCACACACGAGTGCCTCTAATAGCTCTGATTATCCTGCAGACTCCGGCGCTTTGCTTTGCCCTTGGCCAGCAGGAGGTGGCCCGGGCTGCCAGGGCGGGCACCCGGTGCCACAGCCCCCCGGGCACCGCAGTCGCTGCCCCACCAGCTGCCCCAGGAGCTCAGCAGGGTCCCACCCTGGCCACACGCTCCTTGGGGTGGTCCCAAGGCGTGTCGGCAGCAAGGAAGAGGCCGGGAGGAGGGAGCGACGGAGCCCCTGCGAGGGGAGGGATGAGCTCCTCCAGCCTNTTCTCACGGCAGGGGTGGCGGCGGGCGGCGCGGCACAGCAAGACTGCGAGGAAGCCAACTGTGAAACAGCCAGACGCTTCTCAATCATCCTCTATCAGAGTAAAACAGGCCAAAGCACCTTAATCTGACTAGAGGGAGGCCATTAACATCAGAGACTCCATTAAAAGAAGAAATGGGCCTTTTATCTACTCATCAAGAATCATAAAGGAGAAAACCTTGGAAGACACCCATAAATCCCCTAATGCGTCCCCAGGGAAGCCCCAGCCCTGCAGCCCTCAGGTCAGCACGGCAGCAGCGGTTCCGGCGCAGCAGCTCCCGCACCAACCCCGCCGACCGTCTGGGAGGCCGAGGCATCCGCTGGACAATCGGACATGACAGACCCGCAGCCATCCACCCACCCTCATTGGAGGTGGCAGCGTCGCACCAGGGGTCCGAGCCATCCCTAAGGGTGCCCTGTCACTGCCAAGCGGTCCCTGGCCGAAGAGCAGGGCTCCCGGGCTGCGCCAGGGCCAGGAGGGATGCTGGCTGTGCGTCCCCATGGCACCGTGGCGTCACCCTGCCTGGAGCAGCCCGGCAGAGCCGAGCATCCGGAAGAAGCTCCTCTCCTGCCTGCGGGATGAGGGGCTGGACCCAGAGCCAGAGCGTTGCCAGATTCACGCTCCCCAGACGGGTGGACCCCCAGGGACCATTACCTACCATCGCTGGAGCTTTAATAACAGAGCATTCACAGGACTAATCAAATCTCCCCTGCCTTACCACCCAGCCTGGTGGCTGCTTGGAAAACACGTGTGATGTTAAGTCAGGAAAGTGGTATTTGGACCAGGTCCATAAGAAATCGAGTAGTAATTTAGAAGTAATTTAGGGCCCTCCCTGCCACCTGGAAGCCAGAGCTGGACTAGGGAGTCCTTGCTGAGCAGCCTCTGCCTCCCGTCCCCATCCCTCGGCACAGCCGCCCCCCTGCCCAGAGCATCCGCCGGGCTCACCCCCGCCTCCAATGCCGTTCTCACAAAATATGTCTGGTATTTACTCTGCCGGTGGGTACGTAAGTGGTCAGACACTGCGGCAAACCCTGTTTCCCCAGAACTGATTAGATTAGAGAGCAGAGGTGCTTGAGAGCTTGCGGATCCTGCCAGGAAAGAGGAGCAATGACCGAAGAAGATTCTCAGAAACATCCACGCCCTGATATTCTTCCCCAAAGCTGCTTTGTTCATGCCAGTTAGAAATGCAGAAGTATCACCTTTGCAAATACATCCCATTTATTTATATTATTTGGCTCATCAAATATAAGCCAAAACACAGACAGTGACAAATGGTCTCCTGGCTTTTTGAGCACAACCCTCCCCCCCTCCACCCAGCAGCCCCCCCACACTGCGTCCCTGCCAAATACACCCCGTACGAAGTGCAGCCCCTCGGCCATTCTGCCCGTTCCCCAGCTGCAGCGTGTCCATGAGCCAGGCACCCGCTCTCCGGCCAGGGGACGGGGCGGGCAGCGGCACCCCCTGGTCTGCCTTCCCCTAACGCCCCCCTCCTAGAGAGAGGAAACCCAGTGACCGTGCGTGTGGACAACCGCCGAAGGCACGTGGACAACCGCCGAAGGCAGGATAGCGCTCTGCCCAGCAGGGACATCGGTCTCAAGGAGGAGTGGGATAGCCCAGACAAGTTCCGGAAGAATTTGTGGTGCAATAATACCTCTTCATGCTGTTAAGCTTTTAATTCATCCAGCTTTGTTACCTTGGATATTTCGTTGTCTTAATCAATGCAGCCCCCAGAATGATAAAAACCTTCATTAATACCACTGGGTTATTGCCTAAAACAACAGCACACCATCGGCTGCTTTTTAGTTTGATTTTGCTGTCGCTTGGGACAGGATTAGAGAGAAATATATCTACTAATTCCTCCAATATCCTTCAGCAAACACCAGCTCAGACCAAAAAGGACATGAGATGCCAGTGCTAGTAATTGGAAAGCAGCTCTTCACTTGCAGATGGTCGGAGACCCTTGATGGCACCCCAGGCTTTGACATAATTATCGCAGGCGCAGAGCAGCTGCCAACCAGCACAGTACTTGAGCGGAGAGAGCTGCTTAATCCTACAGCCTCTCTTACTAAAAGGGGGCTTTCATCCTTCTCCAAGCCCTTTGCAGGGGTGCTGCGTGAAGCACGAATCAAACATCGCGGAAGGGGCTTACATACAATTAGTGGCTCTTCTTGCTCAGATGGAAGTTAGCACGTGGCCTTTGAAGGGGTGGAGGCCGTGCCACCTCCTGCTGCAGAGGGGGCGGCAGATGCCGGTGGGACCGTCCCCGTCCCCACTCTCCTGGCCGCGGCCATGCCCGCGGTGGGACGGGACTGAGCCCCCCGCCCACAGCGAGCCCGAAGGTGGCAGAGGGGGAACGGGCACCCGCGACCCAAAGCACGACGCTCGAGCCCTACGAGGGCACTGGGCATCTGCTGGAAAAGCCTCCTGGTGAAGCAGCTCGGGCTGCTCTCCGCAGGGCAGAGGAGGGTGGTGTTGAAGGCCAGAGGGAGTCATCTCATGATGCACTGATAAACTCAGACCTTTCCCCAGCGCCGCAGTTTGCAGCTGCCGAACTCCGCTTACAGCAGAACGTGTTACCAGCATTGCACTTTGTAAGAACAAATTTCACCCCTGTTACCTTACTCCTGCAGTTTTCTCTGAAATACCCCAGAGCCCCGAGCCCTGCGCATTTCTTGGCCCCGAGGGGTCCCCCAGCCGCATCCCCGCTGCCCCACACCACCGCCCCACGGCTGCCGTCTTTATCGGTCCTTACTCGCCTTGCCAGTCTTGCTCTGACCTCAGTTTGCTGTGGTTCAGCCCAGTTTGTCTCGCACTTGACCGCAGCGTGTGCGGTTCAGCTCTCCCCCCGTCCAGCGCACAGGACAGACTCCCCAGATCCCTTCCCGGATCTTATCCCACTTTTCCATGTCCTGCTGGTTTTTCTTGGAGCTCAAGTGTTGCAGCATCGCAGTGGCCTTTCCCAAACAAGCCAGAATTTTTCTGGCCAGACACCTCTGGCTTTGAGTCAAGTTCCAGTTTCCCCAGCCAGCGAGTCCCACTGCCTGCCAGTCGTTACGTTCACATCCAGTCATTAAGCTCACATCAGCTGCTGGCCCCTCGTTCCGCAGCCAGGGTGGCCGTGGTCAGTGACAGCTCTGTGGGGTTGTTGACATGAGGTTTAGCCACACCAGATGTCCCCATAAGGGACCGTGGCAGTCGGGTCTGGGACACCCTCCCATCCATCCCTGCCCCGCAGGAGGCACCAGGAGCATGGCCTTCGTTTCCACCAGCAGTGAGCGTAATTAATAGGGGTCCGCAGACAGCCCGGGGCAGGGAGCGGGGCTCTGCGCATCCTCATGCCCCACGGCACCGGCACCAGGAAGAGGGAGCAGCCTGGCCCTCGGCGTAGAATGCGGTTTATGTTTGGTTTTTTCTTGTAACTCTGTTCCCGACCTTGTAACTGTTAACTCTCAAAATCTGACCTTAAGCCTCGCTAAATAAATTTTTCCTCTGTGTTACCGTAAGGGCTGCGCGATGCCAGGAATGACGCTCAATCAAGGCAAGCCAGAGAAGCCAAGGGTCTCTGCGGGGCACACACGGGGCTGGGGAGCTCTGCCAGCACAGACCCGCGCCTCGTAACGCCCGGACCAGCCCGCCTTTGCCTCCCCGTGGCACGGAGTAACAGCAGAAACCCCCGAGGAGTTTTGCAGGGTGCAGAGCAGTTCCCAGCCCGTTTTGCCACAGGACACAGGGCCACAGTGACGCAGGCACCGAGTCGGGGCCATGGCAGAGACCCTGCGGGATGGTGCCAGGCAGATCTGGGCCACCGACGCGGCACCAACAGTGGTCGGTCGCACCAAGAGCTGGCTGCGACCACTCACAGCCCCGCGAGACACGTCCCCTGCCCTGGCGTCCCCCTCGCCCACCGGCCACTGCCGAAGGGTGGATGCAGGTAAACGACAGCGGCGATGATGCCTCGGGAAGGGGAGCAAGAGCAGCACAGCCAGATGCCACGTAGACTTCAGAGAGCAGTAAAGTAATTAAATATTGACTGAGAAAGTCCTAAGTGAGCCCCGGATGCACATTACATTCTGCTTAACTCAATAATTACCGTATATATTATCCCTTTCCACACTCTATCTTTATTAAGCTAAAAGGTCTGTAATTAGCTGCTTGGTTTAAGTGTAAGATTTTAATTAATTCGTATTATGAAATATAATTGCTTATTAGAGACAATGATGCATATTCTATCACACCAGTATGTCCCTGTAATATTTTAACCAAAATACGACAGTTTTTGTCACAGTGGGTGAGCAGAAGTTTTACTGATCAGGCACCGGGATGCGAAACACACTCTACAAAAACAAAAGGAACCCACGCGCCAGCACGTAGCTCGGTACAAACCCATCGCAGAGCTGTTCCCTGCCACAAAACTGAGCAGCAGCCATAAAGCAGTGTCCCCCCCATCCAGGGGAGGCTTCGTCCCCGATGGACCAAGGTGGGACACGGCCCCGCGCACCGAGCACCCCGAGCGCCCGCACCGTGGGGTGGCTCCTGCTGAGACCTTCCGTCACCGTCACCGAGCACGCAGAAACAGGAGCACGAGCCCTGCAGGCAGCCAAGAGACTCACCCGGCAGCGTTCCCAGAAGCGGGCAGGGCTGGCAACACGCGGTCCCACAGAACAGGAGAAGGTTTTGCGGCGTCGCACCGAGGGAGCCCCATCCCGGCAGCCAGGGGAGCGGGAGAGCAGGGGGAGGGAGGCAGGCAGGGTCTGTGGATCTGCCACCCCTCCCAGCTCTCCCAGCATCCCAGGAACCCAATTAGCAGGGAACCATGTTCTTCTCTAATGAGCCTCGTTAGCAAACCTCACCTGAAACTCCATATTCACTTGGTGGCCGCAGAGGGAACCTGGTTCGTCTCCTATGGCCAAGCCCAGCCCCACCACCAGCATGGAATCTGCAAATGCACTTAGCTGACGATTTAAGCTTTGATTCCATTTAATTTAGATGTTAGAAGAGTTTTATTTTAGGAGTTAATATGTTATTTATGAAGGTATGTCAACACAGCATATCAATTTAGCAGCTGTTGCTAGTTTACTATGAGATGCTGTTTAAGACAGGACAATCTGTCTCGCTATATAATGTCAATTCTGTGGCACTCGCACAAATGCAAAATCACTACAACATGCGAAAGAAACAACAGCCCTACTAGAGACTTAGAGAAATACCTTGTAAACTGCACGATAAATTATTGACTTTATGGCAGTTGGTGCTGAATTAAAATGATAAACTCAAGTTTTTTATCTGCCGAAAGCCGTTTCCATGGTGTTGAAGCAGCAGATGGTCTTTCCTGGAGATAAAGGACTTCAAAGCTTTGCCAGTGCAGAGCACTGGAGATTTAACATATGTATTGTGAAATGTAAAAGGAGAGCACCTGGGGGTGCAGCGGGACGGTGGCTGGCACTGCTCTGCCTCGCAGGGGGACCCCAGCAGGACCAGGACCCACTGCAATGCCTAGTCCAGGGCGCGTTCACAAGGCTGTATGGACCCAATTAGCTGTTCGTCAGGGGTTCCTTCATACTTCACTCAGGAGGGAAACCCCAACAGCCACGGCCTTCCCGTCATTCACACTAACAGCCTGTTCTGGCCCTCTTTTAGGAGTCATTAATTCCTAATAAGTAGAAAACTGCATGATGGGCTTTGGGTAGGAATAGTTTACTGTATCAGAGACAATCCATGATCTAAATTACCAGCTATAAATCAGTTTTTGAACGCTGACATACCTTTAATAATGATAAATGAAGAATTTATGGATGCTGCTAAAGTTCACATCAAGATTTTGATTTACGAGCACGCTGAGCTCAGGTGGAGCCATCAGCCCCAGGTCCAGCACCTCGTTGCAGACTTGGACGGCAGCGTGTCCCTCACCCGCGCTCTGGTGACTGCCAGCCCCATCTCCCTCCCGTCCTGCGGGGCTGGAGGTCCCTGTGGACCATGGCCAAGCGACTGCAGGTGTGTCTGAGCTCCAACAGCTTCTGCCTCCTCTGCCAGCTCCTGCCGTCCTCACCTCCCTGCTGCAGACAACTGCGACAGCGAGAGTTTTGCTTTCTAGGCACTGAAGGATGCTCCCCCTCATCCAGAACGCGTCCTTCTCAGGTGGGGCTTCTCCCCGCCTCTCTGTTTCTCTTGACTTTGCCGGGAGACACACTTCCTCACCACCCGTGAGGGTCTATGGTGGGGACAGACACTAGCGTGAGGTGGGCTGGGATCATCTGAGGTTTTGCAGAATTCAGGACACCGACCTGGCGCAGGTTCGCTGCCAGGAGCTGCCAGGCTGGAGGGAGAAGGGCTGGAGCAGAAAGCTGGGAGCCAAGAGACACTGGACATCAGCTGCAGGAGGTTAACAGAGACCCAAAAGGGGCTTGGCCACCTGCAAGGCTGAACAGAGAAGCTCAACATGAGCCGGCAATGCGCTCTTGCAGCCCAGAAAGCCAACCGCATCCTGGGCTGCATCCCCAGCAGTGTGGCCAGCAGGTTGAGGGAGGAGATTCTGCCCCTCTGCTCTGCTCTGGGGAGACCCCACCTGGAGTCCTGCGTCCAGCTCCGGAGTCTTCAGCATAAGAAGGACATGGACCCGTTGGAATGGGTCCAGCAGAGGGCCACGAAGATGATCAGAGGGCTGGAGCCCCTCTGCTATAAGGACAGGCTGAGAGAGTTGGGGGTGCTCAGCCTGGAGAAGAGAAGGCTCCAGGGAGACCTTAGAGCCCTTTTCAATCCCTAAAGGGGCTCCAGGAAAGCTGGGGAGGGACTCTGGATCAGGGAGGGGAGCCATAGGATGAGGGGGGATGGTTTTAAACTGGAAGAGGGGAGATTTAGATTAGAGATTAAGAAGAAATTGTTTGCTGTGAGGGCGGTGAGCCCCTGGCCCAGGTTGCCCAGAGAAGCTGTGGCTGCCCCATCCCTGGAGGGGTTCAAGGCCAGGTTGGACGGGGCTTGGAGCAACCTGGGCTGGTGGGAGGTGTCCCTGCTCAGGGCAAGGGGTGGCACTGGCTGGACTTTAAGGTCCCTTCCAACCCGAACCATTCTATGATTCTATGATTTTGCAAAAGCACCATGGTAATGGTAGGAGCTCCACCACATATTTCACACAAACCAGACACGTGAGCAACTACAGACAGGCACAGCGCTCCTCTGCCCGTCTGTCCGTCTGTCCATCCGTCCATCTGCTGGCTCTGCTCGTCTGCTCACACTACCTGGTGCTTCAGGACGTATGTCCCTGACCGGGGCTGCTCTCCTCATGCACGTGTGCCAGGAAGGCCTTCTGGGCTGGAAAGCTGCTTCTCATTTTATTTCAATTTGCTGTTGGAATTAAGCTGGTGTAAAACTGTGTGTGAAGAGAAAAACTACCATGTCTGTTTAGGGAGCGTAAAATAGGTATTTAACTGTTTGACCACCTAGATAGTGGGGTCCAAATCAATTTTCACCCAGCTCACGTCCTGCCACAATTAATAAGCTGAAAATGGTTGTTAGAAGCGAACAGTAAACAATAAATAACCTCAGTGCCCGTCACTCCTCTCCATCGGGCTCGCACTCTGCCGTTCTCCCCCTGTGCCCGCAGAGCGGCCATGAGTGGCGTTGGTGGGAGCCACAGCGCCCAAAATGGGGGTCTGGGGGGTCGGGCTGTCTGGGGGATTACCAGGGTGCTCCCTGCAGCGATGGCAGTGAACCCGGGGCACCTGCAGGACAGCCCCAGGAGCGGGCACCCTGGCGGAGCCCCCCCAGACCCCTCCCTCTTTGCCAACGCTGACGGAGGGACCCCTGGCACCGGGGATGGGGAGGAAAGGGGCTGCGCTCGCCGGAGGTGCTACACGCGCGTCAAATGAAACACAAGCTTGACAAGCAGCCCCAGTGACGTCCCTGCAGCAGACATGGGGGGACCGTCCACCGCCACCGCCTGCCCGCGCTCTGCCCCGCACTTGGCATCGGCCTCTCCCTCCCCGCTGGAAGAGCCGACCCCGATCCATCTTTCTCCAGCGACTACTACATGTGTGCCGCGAAGAGGCAAGGCAGGACACAGGGCTTAGGAATTAGCTTGTTCCCATTGTGACGAGGGTGGGAGCATGATGGTTGTGACCAGCACCCCTGCTCCGGCACCCAGGGGGGTGCGCTGGCACCCAGGAGCCCCAGGAGAGCTGCTGGGGGTCAAAGCGGGGGGCTGATCCCCTTCCCCACCCAGCCCCTCACTTAACAAGGTCTGGAAGCTTTGCAACGAGAAGCACTGACCTCCTTGGCCCAAGCCAAGGCCATGACAGCTCCCCAGTGAGCCAGAGAGACATTAATTGTTAAGCAAGTAATTAGCAGCTACAAAATATGACCAATACAATTACACTGAGGGTTTTTTTTCCCTCTCTCTGTCCAGTCTTGGCACTGGACAGTCTCATAATTAGAAGACAAACTGACAGGCAGCTCCAGCGAAAACGCCCCACTTCCTTTGCAGAGACTTCCCAAGTGTTCTGCACCAATAATTACTAATCAAGTTATTTCTTTCAGTATTAAAAAGGCATTTCACAGGTAATTTGCCCATAATGGCAAACAGCCCCGTAGCTCCGGGGTACACCCAGAGCCCAGCGGGTCGGGGACAGCCCCAGCTCTGGGCTCACGGACCCTCCCTGAAGTGACCCCCCCCCAGCTCGGGACATGGCCTCCTCGGCACCGTTTCGCCCCAGATGTTCCCAGCTGCTGGTGCGCCCCGCCTCCGTGGCACCCTAATGATGTCATCCATCTGCATTTGCTAAGGCTGTTTGGGGGAAAAAAAAGACCAGGAGTCTGTAATTTGTCATTATCATACAAACCTGGAGAACAGCTGAACAAACTGCTAATATTGAACAAACAAACAAACAAAAACCGATAACGGCTTCTATCGAGCAGGGACTCAAAGCTGATGGATGACCTGGAGCCGACCAGGAGAATTATTCGTGAATTGCTATCGATTTCCAAAATCAAAATGTAAATTTTGCCTCACAATTGAAGTGTTGGGGGAAGTTTTTGCTTTTAGAAAGTCTTTTCTATCCCTGTGACTTTTTCAGGGAGAAAATAACGTTCACTCCAGCCAAGCCCATGTTATATATTTACTGTGAGGGTGGTGAGCCCCTGGCCCAGGCTGCCCAGAGAAGCTGTGGCTGCCCCATCCCTGGAGGGGTTCAAGGCCAGGTTGGACGGGGCTTGGAGCAGCCTGGGCTGGTGGGAGGTGTCCCTGCCCAGGGCAGGGGGTGGCACTGGATGGGCTTTAAGGTCCCTTCCAACCCAAACCATTCTGGGATTCTCTGATTCTCACGGACACAGAGCGAGCTGGTTGAACTCGGGCACCCGCGCCTGGGGGCTGCCCCGTGTCGGAGCATCGCAGAGTGTCCTCTGAGTCCTCCCGGACACCACAACGCTGACACGGGGACAGAGCCCCTGAGAGCGACCAACGAGCCCTGCAGCCCCTGCCCTGCCACCTCCACATGCGGCTCTGCGTTTGGGCAGGAGCTTGGCACATCTGTCCTGGGTTGAGCGACACAGGACTAATTTCTCTTCTAATGCTGGGGAAAAACTCCACTTTTGGAAGACTCCAGTGTCTGAATTCGTGAAAATATTTACTTTATAGCCAGCTAGGCTGTGGGGGATTCAAGGTCACAGTGTTTTCAAGCCTTGCCAGGTGCAGGGATGAGGAGGAGCGAGGCCTGGGCGTTTGACCCGGGCTGGCCAACAGGGTTATTTCATACCATGAACGTCACATTCGATATAAATTAGAAAGTTTGCTGCGTAGTTTCTCTCTCCCTTGATGGCGGCCGTCCAGAGAAACTCCTTGCCCCGGTGCCGGAGCCCTGAGCCCTTCCCTTCCTCCCGAAGCCGCAGCGCTGGCAGTGTCCCACGTTTGCTGTCCCTGCTGGGAGCGCACGGCTTCCTACGATAGAATGGGCTGAGTATAATTCTTGTGTATCTTATATTGGTATCGGGATTAATACCGGCTCTGTAGTATTATTGTTAATTATTTAGTCTTATCCTATTAAATCTATTTACACTTCAACCCTCGTGTTTCCTTGCTTTCCCCGATTCCCCTTTCCGGGTGGGGAGGGGTCATCGGGTGATGGAATAATTGTCTAAATGACAATAAATTGTCGCGGGTTTTCTCAAACCATAACAACGTCTCTGTGGAGTCCAAACCCACGGCGCTGGCCCTGAGCTGCTCCGGGGCGTTAGCAGAACATCTGCCACGCCGCAGACAGCGCGGGGCCTTCAGTGCTGCTCCATCGCTTACTGCTGACAGCGCCAGTCCAACTGCTCGGAGCAGGGCGGGCGGCAGGATCACCGAATGCTGGGGTTGGAAGGGACCTCTGGAGATCATCTCATCCAAACCCCTGCCAGAGCAGGGTCACCCCGAGCAGGTCGCACAGGATCGCGTCCAGGCGGACCTGGCAATCTGAAAATGTTAAAAACAACCCTCTCCGTCCCAGGGCTGAGCGATCCCGCTGGCTGGGCAGCCCGGGAGAGCACTTCCCACCTCAGCGAACACCGGCAGCGGTTGCCACTGGTGCACACGCTGCTCCGCTCCCAGCAGTGCGGTATCTGCGCTCCCCCACATCCCCAGCCTTTTGTCATTATCTAACCCATGACAAACCCATTACGATGTTAAAGATTGGAATTACTGTGATCCCAGCAGATGCTCAGGAACCGGCCCAGAGAAACAGCAGTGTTTTGCACAAGGCAGTAATAAATTACTGAAGGTCACCTACGATTTATCACTGCTTTGGATTCCAGACAGTGACACCACTTCACCCAGGGAAGCAGCCTCGTGGGTGCCAGAGCATCTGCTCTGGATGAGCCTCTGACAGCAACGGTTTTGCTTATTTTATGGGACTGGAAGTATCCCCAATAAGCACGCTGTCTGCTTGTTTGAGTGATGCCTTTGCCATACGAGGCTGTGAACATACATCCCCTCCGCTGTGCACAACTGCTCCGACAACCGGAAAAGCACCGCCTGGGGAGAGGACAAACTCCAGGAGCCACAGTCGGCTGCCATGCAGGGTGATCTCTGCGGTGCCAGCTCCCTGCACCCCCCATCCTGCCCGGACGGGCCAGCGGAGGACGTGGCCACAGCCAGCATCGCTCCAGAGGAAAGCGGCACCTTCCAGCGCAATCCCGATTGTGATGAAGAGCCTCTGTGGTGCTGAGCTGGCCTGGCAAGGGCTACGCACTCAGACCCTTCCTCCTGGGCCTCTCTGTGCGCTTGGGCATCCCCTCCCCGGGCTCTGGTTCCTGCTGGAGCATCCCCAGCCCAGCTGTGGTTTCGGCAGTGCCGGAGGGGCTCCAAGACCCCTGCCCATGGAGCCTCCCTTCACCTGCCACAGCAAGTGAGACCCTAGAGCCGGACTGGAACACCTCTCTTATGAAGAAAGGCTGAGGGATTTGGGTCTCTTCAGGCTGGAAAAAAGACGACTGAGGGGGGATCTCATCAACGCTTCTAAATACTGAAAGGGGGGGTGTCAGGAGGATGGGGCCAGGCTCTTCTCAGTGGTGCCCAGCAACAGGACAAGGGGTAACGGGCACACACTTGTACGTAAAAAGTTCCACCTAAAGATGAGGAGGAACTTCTTTCCTGGGAGGGTGGCAGAGCCCTGGCACAGGCTGCCCAGAGAGGTGGTGGAGTCTCCGTCTCTGGAGACATTCCAAACCCGCCTGGACGCGTTCCTGTGCCACCGGCTCTGGGTGACCCTGCTCTGGCAGGGGGTTGGACGAGATGATCTCCAGAGGTCCCTTCCAGCCCCCACCGTTCTGTGATTCTGTGACCCCAGCCCGCACCCCGCTCTCCTGCCTGTGTCCCCCTGCCCCAGGGCTGTCCTTCTCCCCCGGCTCCCATCCCACCTTCCCCAGGGCTGGGAGAGCTGGCGCAGCCAGCGAGGTGTCACGGGCACAGACAAGCACCGCTCACAGCAAGACCCTGCCAGTCCACACCGTCAGTTGCAACCCCTCACTTTAGAAGCAGGAAAAATAATTACCAGCAATTTTTGGAAGTAAATAAATAGCTGGTGAGCTGAGCCACCTGAATTATTAATGGTCAGTTCAACTGTTCAGACACCTTGGTTGCTACTAACAAGGATATCTGTTGCCAATAAAACTCTTTGCTTATCGTGCTGCCAATATAAAAAAAAAATCCAATACGTATACAAAACCCTCAAGCGCAGAGAAATTGTCTGAAAAACAAGCTCAGAGTCTGGCAAATCCCCCAAATGCATCCCTATGCAGCTGTGCACGCGAAGAGGGGAGCTGAGGGACACCTGGGACATTCACCGAACCCCAGGAGCGGTGAGGACCCAGAGATATTAAGAAAAGGTCACATTTTCTTTTGTTGCAAGTGCAAGGGACAGCCAACAGGACACGTGCTGCACAGCCCGCCCCGGCCGGGGGCTGTCCGAGCCCAGCGGAGCTGCCGGAGATGCAGGATCCATCCCTAGTTTGAGCCCTGCGCCTCCCCAGGCTTGGTCCCAGCAGGGATGAGCCTTCGCCGCGCTGCTGAGTGTGCCAGAAACAGCTGCAGGTGACAGGCACTGCCAGAGAGAAGGCTACGCAGCACCGCACCGCGTTTTCATCTTCAAAGAGCTTTTAAGATGCTAAGGAATTAACAGCAGCTTCTCCTGGGCACGGCTTTTGTCCCTGCGTGAAGGTCTGAGACACGGGGCTGGCATGGCGGAGACGTGCTGCCGGAGCCCGTCTGCAGGCTTGAGCTGCTCTGATGAGGAACAATTAGAGAAGAGGGCAGAGAAGCGCCGAAGAGAGCGGCTGGCGCTGAGCCGGGCTCTCGGCGGGGCTCAGGCTGTGGTGACACTGGTGCAAGCACAGTCCGTGCCGCGGTGGCATCACCGCCGCCCGAGCAGCCATGGCAGGGCGAGGCAGCCCCCCTTCCCGCGCCGGGGGGAGCATCAGAGGGGCAGGGTTACCCCGGGGCTTGGAACGCAGAGGATTTCCCTGCAAACAGCCCCCCAGTGACACCTCCAGCCCCTGGAGCCAGGGGCTGCTCCCCGCCGTCCCCTGCTACTGCCCACAGCGCCCGGCTGCTGGCAGTGGCTGCGTTTCCAGATATCCCTTTCATCTCATCAGAGGCTGCTAGATTTAATTCCCAGCACTTTGGTATAAAGTCAAGGTCCCATCCGGAAAGCAATTTGTGCCTCCTGGAGCAGGCAGTTGTAACATTTCCCATTAAAATGTAAATTGGCTAAGTTTTCTGGCATCTCTTTTCCTTCCTAAAGGTAAGAAGAATATGAACTTGTATTATTTTTTCCATCAATGTTATCTTCCTCTCAGTTTTGTGCTAAGTAAAAAAGCTGCCCGATGTACACCTCCTGCAAATTAAATTTGAATTGAGTCTGACAGCACAACAGGGATCCAGATTACAAAGAGATGTGCTAGCCTAATTGGAATCATTTCCAAGAGGTTATTCGCAGAAGCGTTAACCACGGAAGGCACAAGTGGAGCCACACGTGGTCCCTGCACCCAATGCTCATCGCAGCCGAGCCGCCCGGCGTTGCCCAGCCGGACGCAGGACCAGCCGGCTCCCAGCGCCCACAGAACCGTGCCGGTAGCATCGCCTCTGGGGAACGGGCTGGGCGCCCAGTTCACAGAATCACAGAATGGTGGGGGCTGGAAGGGACCTCTGGAGATCATCTCGTCCAACCCCCTGCCAGAGCAGGGTCACCCAGAGCAGGTGGCACAGGAACGCGTCCAGGCGGGGTTGGAATGTCTCCAGAGACGGAGACTCCACCACCTCTCTGGGCAGCCTGTGCCAGGGCTCTGCCACCCTCCCAGGAAAGAAGTTCCTCCTCATCTTTAGGTGGAACTTTTTACGTACAAGTGTGTGCCCGTTACCCCTTGTCCTGTTGCTGGGCACCACTGAGAAGAGCCTGGCCCCATCCTCCTGACACCCCCCCTTTCAGTATTTAGAAGCGTTGATGAGATCCCCCCTCAGCCGTCTTTTTTCCAGCCTGAAGAGACCCAAATCCCTCAGCCTTTCTTCATAAGAGAGGTGTTCCAGTCCCCTCAGCATCTTGGTAGCCCTTAGTTTTACTGGCGATGGCAGACTTCCACCCCAAACCAGCCCCGTTCAGCCAGGACCAGCCACTGGTCCTGACTTCTGGTGGGGGTCAGTCATCTCCCGGCGGGGGTCAGCCACTGCACACCCCACCGGACGCCAGCCCCCGCGATGACGGGGCCAGCCAGGCGCCGGTGGTCCCAGCCCCACAACCATCCCAGCCCCACCACTTCCCTCCCCAGCAACGCGCTGTGCCCCCCAGCAGGAGCAGCAGCAGCAGCGAGGGCAAGGGACATCTTGTAACAAACACGGGATTTTGGCCATACATGCTCTGTATAATTAAACCAATTGTCCTGCTCACACTGCAGTTTTTTAAAAGATGATCTTTCCTGATTAAAACCCCAAATCCCTGGGGACTCACCACTTCTTTTGCCTCCAGACACCTGGAGGCAGGGAAGTGCTCTCTCCACGCCCCGGGAAGCTTGTCAGAGGCTGAAGGGTATTTAAAGGATAAAACTATACACCGAGGGGAAAAAAACCTGAAAATTATCTCTTGACAGTCAGCTACGCAGAAACCAAGGGGGACCGGGCTGCTCGTCCCAGGGCTCCCTGCCCAGAACCACCATGGCCACGGCTCGTCAAAGTCACGCTGGAGCAGAGCGTCCGCGGAATTAATACGGGAGCACGAGGAATTAATTACCATCTCCAGCTGCATTTCTAGTGGGGATCGTTTCAGGTGCAACGGTTTGAATGACACCGTTTCAAAGAAGAGTCTCCCATTCTCCTGACTAATTTAAGGTTAACGAAATTTGCTTCTCGCCAGGAGACAGCTCGTCAGCCCAGCCCACGACGGCAGCTCCGCACGCTCCCACACGTCCCCTGGAAGCAGGGGACGCTTTGGGGTTTGTCCCCAAGAAGAAGCAGGGTCAAGTTGTGCCAAACTCTTGCTTGTCTCACAGAGCTCCCCACAGGAGCTCCAGCACGCGGTGGGGCCAGCCCTGATGGCCACCGCTGGCCCGGGGGGCACATGGCACCAGACCTGGAGGCACACGATGCGCGGACGGCCCACGTCGGGCGGTGATGGCCCACGTCGGGCAGCAAGCTCCTGCTTTGCCAGAAATCTCATCAAAACAAGCTGTGGCTAATGACAGTTTGCATCATGGCATAACAAAGTACTTGCCATGAGCCGCCGCCAGCCCACTTCCCCGCGGCTTGTGGGCACTTAATGGGGAGCATCATCGCAAACCCGGGGAGAGCTGGCTCATGAGTAAAAATGGATAGCTTCCTTGCAAGAGGGGGGGTCTCCAGTGCTTTCCCTGTCCCAGAGACCCCCAGACCGCGACGTGGCTTCCCTGCGGGGCAGCTCCCGGCACGGCACGGGCAGCACCGTCCCCCGGGAACCAGCCGGCAGCTCAGGCTACACCCAAAACCCCTGTGCCCTCAGCAGGGGTACGGGAATTAGCAGAATCAGCCACCATTAATTATGCACGGAATCATTCGCTGGTGAAATTAAAAAAAAAAAAAAAAGGAGGATCTAATTTAATCAAAATATAATTAAATTAATAGTTAATTTAACAATTCCGCAGTGAAACCCCCTCTACCTCTGGAGCTATCCTCCCTGCAAGCACGGGCTGTTTGTCGCTCCAACACTTGGCTCTGGTAGTGGTGGCACCCCCTGGCATGCCCTGGGACCCCCATCCCATCCCATCCCCACCTCGACCCGTGCTGCCCAGGGCCCCCTCCCCAGGGACTTGCCCTGCAGCCATCTCCAGGGTGTCAACACCAGAAAGGGCAAATTACAGCCTTTTTTGAAAAGGGAGGAAAAAAAAAAAAAAGACAAGAGACGGGTGTACACAGACACCAGTCCCAATAAATATTTTTTTTTCAGGGACTGGAAAACAGGAAGAAGATGAGCAGCCAGGTGGAATTTCTTCCAGTAAAGGGAGCGGACAGCAAATCTGACAAATGTGTCTGGAGTGACTTGGGAGAGGGGGTGTCTGGGGAAGGGGACTCTCCAGATGGCCTCAAGGTCCCTTCTGTCTCTGTCGTCTACGCTTCCACAGACTAACTCCTTAAATCAGCATCCTGTGGAAACTGGCCAGGCATCCTGCCAGCTCTGGAGCTGGAAGAAGGGCTGGAGGACAGCGTAAATGGATATTCATGCGCGGCATGTAAAAGGAGAGTGGGGGGTTTTTTGCAATAAGCCCCTATAATCTCCGCAGATAACCTCAAAGGAGCGTTTTACAGCAGCCTCCTCCGGCGCCAGCGAAGCCCTGGCTCAGAGGTGCGAGGTGGGTAGAACATCCCCCGCCGGGAACCGCCTGCCTCACGGATGCCCCTTCCCACGCGCTGTTTCGCAGCCCTCTCCTGTCACAGGCGGACTCATTCCTGCAGCAGAAGCAAGAACTGCAGCTCAGCATCCCCCTCTACGTACAAAAAATGGCCTAGATGGACAACATCACCTCTCCTGGATACAACCGCAGTGACTGAAAAATCCTCACTCTGGGCTTCAAGCATCTGGCAAGGCGGACTGTGCTCCATCTGGAAGCATTTCCCCACGCACTGGACTATCTCCTAGTCAAGGCATTATAAGAAAATAAATCAGGAGGAGATTAACATAAATATTGTTTGAAAGATTTAATCAGCTACAAATTGCAATGTTATGTTTCCAGCTTAATTAGCCCAAGCCGGGTTTTCTTTGCTCCGTATTGTGAAGTAGAGCAGAAGGGGGGGAGCATTTAGAAGCAGGGTTGCAGATCCCGGTCTGTGGTGATGGAGGAGAACTTCTCGCCCGGCTGGGGCTGGCAGATGCCCCGGGTGGCAGCATCTATGGGGGAGGCTGCTTTTTGCAGCGCGAGCGGTGCAGCGGCGGCTTCCCACACTCCCTGCGAGGAAGGGGATGCTCCAGCCCTGCGGGCACGTTGCTGCGGTGCCCACCAAGGCAGGACTCCCACCAAGGCAGGACTCGGCTGCTTTGCCCTAGGGAGGGCACCGCAGCCCTGCGCCCACACCCGGCCATTCCGGCAAAGATTTCCTGCCTGCCCCATCAAAGCCGTGACCGAGCTGTACCCGCACTCGGCAGACCCTGCCTGCACTGACGCACGGTGACGCCCTACACGTTCACACAGACCTGCAGAGCTCGAGGAAGGATGAGGAATACATCTAGTGTCATAGTTAGAGATGGCCAAAAATGCGCAAAAAAATATTAAAGCAATTACATTCTCTGAGGCACCTTCCTATAACAAGAGTTAGTCCTGCTCTAATTTATGTCCTGCTTCCTACAGTACTGCAAGCGATAACCAAAAGTCCACAATAAAGGGTGCTCCGACTGCACCAAGCTGTGAAAAGTTCTCAGCACAACCGCATCTGCCGTGTCACAGCTGCACAAAATAAAAAACGCTATGAAAAGCCACGGGCTTTTAGCCACCAACTGCAGCAGCAAGAGTGACATTGTGGACGCGGGGAAGCACCCGATAAACATCAGTAGATGAGATCAGTGACAAGCAAAAGTTACCCAGCAACTGCCCGACATCAGACAGGCCTGATTACTCGGCCAAGGCTTCCAAACACAACCCCCTGACAGCGTTTTTCCCCAGTGGCTTCAGCGGGGACGGAGAGGGTCAGACGCTCACTGGCTCCACCTCTGATCCCAGCAGGGGCTGAGCCTGCCCCGTCTGCTTTAGCTCGTTTGAATCATCGCTATATGAGTTTGAACTGGCTCCTCTAATGAGGTTCTAAAGACGCATTTTTATTTGGAGGGCAAGTGCTAATTAAAATGCAAGCCGTGTACTTCCAGCTCTGAGTGCTCATGCCAATGTGATTTCAACCGGGGCTGCAAACACAAGAGTCACCCTGATCCGCACCACTCCTGCGAATTGGCTTACGAAGTGTTTATAGTTCCACCCACAAGATCTAAAAAGGCATCTCTCTCTCCACTCCAGCAGAAGCTCTTTGACTAATCAGCGGGTCCTAACGGGACGAGCGTACCTTCGCAGTGCATCTCAGCAGAGAGCTCGCGGCGTCCCTGACACTCACCGAGGCCACCGGTCCTGACGCCACCCAAGGAACAAAGCCTGGGTTTGCTCCGTGCTGGCACATTCCAGAGGCGCCGACAGTGCCCAAATGCTGTCACAGAGGCTGGTCACTTTGGCTGGTGCCGAGCACATCGCCCTGGCAGCCGCAGGGGCCTGCAGACACCCAGAGGGCAGAGGAAAGAAGTAATTTACGGTGCCTGCATTTCCTGCAAGGGAAGAAGGGCACCCACCATTTCACCCATGCCCGGACGCACGGCTCATCCTCTTCATGCTGCGGCACAAATAAAGCTGTCACTTGCAGGGACACTGGACGCCAACAGCCTGGAATGAGCCAGAAGCAGAGGCACCAGCGGAGATGCCGTTTCCCCAGCTCGCTGCCCACCGAGGCTGCCCCAAAGGCGGTGTTGGGTTGTGGCAGGGAGACGAGGCTTCAGCACCCAGCGCAGACGACAAAGCCAGCCCCCTCCAAACACGGCTGCTCTGCCCCAGCGCTTCACCTCACCTTCTGGGCTCCCCGGGTCAAGAAGGACAGAGAACTGCTGGAGAGGGGACAGCAAAGGGCTACCAAGATGATGAGGGGACTGGAACACCTCTCTTATGAAGAAAGGCTGAGGGATTTGGTTCTTTTTAGTCTGGAAAAAAGACGACGGAAGGGGGAATCTCATCAACGCCTCTAAATACTGAAAGGGGGGGTGTCAGGAGGATGGGGCCAGGCTCTTCTCAGTGGTGCCCAGTGACAGGACAAGGGGTAACGGGCACACACTTGTACGTAAAAAGTTCCACCTAAAGATGAGGAGGAACTTCTTTCCTGGGAGGGTGGCAGAGCTGCCCAGAGAGGTGGTGGAGTCTCCATCTCTGGAGACATTCCAACCCCGCCTGGATGCGTTCCTGTGCCACCTGCTCTGGGTGACCCTGCTCTGGCAGGGGGTTGGACGAGATGATCTCCAGAGGTCCCTTCCAACCCCCACCATTCTGTGATTCTCGGAGACTGGCACCCACCCAGCTGGGACCAGCTGCCCCGGCGCCTGGCGGGGAGGGATCGGCTGTTCGGGGGCTCGCTGTGACGTCTCACCATAGCGAGCGATCTCCCTCCCGATTCTGCTCCCTCTGTATCTGCATATGGTGAGCTCCCCCCGTCTCGCTCCGCAGCTCATCAGCTATTCATTGATCTTCACTGGGCTCCTCCAGCACTCATTCATCAGTCTCGTGCCCGCCGTCCACTTCCCAAATGCTTCCTATTTTTCCGGTGATGTATTTCCCTGTTCAGACAAGCTAATCTTGCGCCATCAATAACCGGGGTACCGCTCCTGACCTCTCTGCTGGCACGGGCACGGTGCGGGGACACAGCTCGGGGATGCGGTGCAGCCACAGGGGCCTCCTGGGAGCTGCTTCCTCGGCTGCTGGGTGTCTGCGGCAGGAGCTTTTCCCTGGCCTTGGGGAGGTGGAAGTGTGGGGATGGGGGGATGCCCGGTTTGGAAAGCCAAGGCAAGAGCAGAGGCTCAGAGAAGGGGAAGCACCCAGAGACCCTTCACGCACACGCTTTGCAGATGACAGTAACTCTCCCAGCCTGGAGCTTCTGGGCTTTTACAGCAGAAGCTCCAGAGACAGGCAGTTTCTGCGCAGACATCATTTTGGGGTCAGCTCTGTGTGTATTACAGTCCATCAGCAGCGGCCGAGACAGCTGCTCATGAGCCATAAAGACACAAAACCACTCCGTGGCACTCAGACACTGGGAAAAATCAACCAGCGTGGGCTTTGCAAGGAGCAGGCGCCGGCAGGAGAGCAGCACCGCATCCTGCAGCTCGGCACACCAGCCGCCATCAGCACCACGCCGAGCCCACGTCGGCACAGCACTCACTTATTAATGCTTTTAAGCAAGGTAACGTGCCATCAGCCGGTCCGGTTGCCATCCCCGAGGCTCCCTGCGGTGGCCTAGCACTATCTAGTGGTGGGAGACATGGCTCCAGTGGCTCGTCCACCCTGGAAGCAAAAGGCCATAGGCCCGGCTCGGCTCCCGCGGCTGCTCAGAGAACAAACCAGCATGGACAGAGCATCGGGAAGGCAGCAGGACAGCCCTTTAGGACCATCGCCATCTCCAGCAGTGCAGCTGTGAGAAGTGCACCAGCGCAGTAACTTCTGGGAACTCGCGTTTCTGGCCCTTCTGCGCTGCAGGGCGCTTGAGTCGGGTGAGAGCAGGGATGGGACTCCAGGAAAAATTGGAAAACCGGTGTACAAGCAACAAGGAGAAGTTTGCCAAATCTCTTTGGCAAACTCAGGTGGCACTAGTTACAGGGATTTTAGAAGCCAAAACATACCCAAGGCAATACAGCAGCACATGGGATGGCACGAGGGGCCAGCCAGGCAGTGCCCCCATAGTCCCAGTCAGAACCGGGACGCTCTCCCAACACCGATGTCCCACCAGAACCTCTGCTGCCAACCTGGTACCTGCCCACAATTGGTCCTTGCACAAATCCAACCCAGCCAAAAACCACAGAAAGCGCTGAAAGGCCAACTCCTGGCTATCTCTGCTGCTGGCTAACGCTTACCCACGCTCCCCCTGCAGACACGGCTCCGCACAGACAGCTGCCGTCAGGAAAAGCTGCCAGAAGGCTCCAGCGCTGTGGGGCGGCACCAGCTTCAGCCAAATGAAATAATGGAAGCCCCAAAGCCACTGGGGCACCTCGGAAGCCTGTTTCTGATTTGCCGGCAATTTGTTCCCTCAACAGGTTCATCTCATTACTGGGCTTCCATTTAGCAGTTTTATCACCTGTAACATTTGTGCATAATAGATTCACCCAATTAAAATGTTATTTCCTTTAACAGCTCAGAGAGTCACATTTCAGTGTTCGCTGGAGCGTGTTTACCTACCTTGGAGCGAAGTTCAGTCCTCCGTCAACCCCTTGTTTCAAGGGCTGCCCTCGGGAACCGAGCGCGGACGGTGGCCCCTGCCCTTCCCCATCACCAGTCGGTCCGAGCTTCGGGCTGGTCTTGCCAGGAGCATCATCGGT
Organism: Stercorarius parasiticus; assembly: GCA_013396915.1. Classification (NCBI taxonomy): domain Eukaryota; kingdom Metazoa; phylum Chordata; class Aves; order Charadriiformes; family Stercorariidae; genus Stercorarius; species Stercorarius parasiticus. The sequence goes on from VWZL01003847.1 coordinate 366,203, forward strand.
TCAGCAGCGGATCAGCCCCCAGCGCCGTCCGCACGGAGAGACCCCTGGAGATGCACCCTGGATCCCGCGCCAGGGCCAGGACAAGCCTCTGCTGAGAGCGGGGCCGGGGCGATGCCCACGCTCCAGGGGCCGGTACCAGCACCTGGACCCCTGCATCTTGGCCACCACCGCCTGCCTGCCGCCATCAGCTCCAGCTTCTACCCCACGCTCGGCCCCCACCGCGCTGTGAGAGCCACAGGCCAGCCCCGGGTCACCCAACAAAGCTGTGGCACAGAGCAGCGCTTTGGGAGGAGACGCAGCCACAGAACCTGCAGTGTTTTGAAAAAGGTTCAGCTCCCAGTGATTTTAGCCGTGCTTGGACCCTTCGAAATTAGCCATAAAATTTATTTACACTTGTCTGTATCAATAAAAAAATGAGAAGTGGCAGCTCTGGATGTGAAACGAGATTCTATTTATGACAACTGCATACACGTTTTTACTAAGCACCTAAGTCTGTCAACAGTGATGGACAATAATGTCTAAAAATAACTATTTATAACAAAATCAGGCAAGTTGCTTACCAGTTTTTGAATTAATAGCAGCTCCATAAACTTTACTTTTACAATGAAGAATAAATACCAGAGGAAACTTTCATCCATTCCCTATTTACTTCGGCTTAGCACTGCTTTCAGAACAGAATCAAGAGCGGGAAGTCCACATTTAAAAAAAAATGAAGATCAGCACACTAAGAGCTTGTTTTCATTCTTTGTATTAGGAGAGAATCAGGTCTTTCTGAGCAGCTCTTGTCTAGATAGGGACCGTTTAACCAACTGTTAATTTTCAAAAGCACTTACAGAGTTTCATCTCAGCAGTAGGTTTTGATTACATTTAGAACAGAGAAAAACAGCCAGAGAACACCTTAGCTATAACACCGTGAAAGCGCGAAAAACCTCTTTTCCAACCTTGCTTATCTTTCAGTGCAGATACGATAAACAAAGACATGGAATGAGTGTTAAGGGGAGGGTGGATCAGACACTGTCTTCATCATCCCGCCTTGAGAACAGTCTAACGTTCAAATTTCAAAGGCCTAATCACATTAATAAACCAGACAGGCATCTGGGAATGGTACAGCAGCAGGAAGAGCTCAGCATACGTATCTGGGTCGGTTTCTCAGACTACCGCAGATGTGATACTAATTAACAGATACGTATCAACTGTTGCTCTCTTCTTTTTTTTTTTTTAATCTTTTGGTTATTAACCTTGACATAACCCATCGACCTTATTAAACAAGGCCATGAACGCCCATTTCCCGAATGCGCGGGCACACAGTGCCCAGCTCTACCAGCTCTGCAGAGCCTCCTCAGAGTCCCAAGTCTTAAGCTGATTCTGGTATCAAGCCATACTTCTGCTTCAGGATTTCAACCGTAGATGTCAGTGCACTGTGGGGGGAAACAGAACCATCAGAAAAAAGGTTTTTAAGGATTAAACTGCATTTTCCGGGAAAGAGGCATTAGCTAGATGCAGTACTGCATTCTGAATCACGGAGAACATGGACTCCAGAAACCACGGCGTTTCACATAGAAGCTTCCAGAAAGGGGTCTCCTGGGCTCGCAATTTGAAGTGCCCTCTCAGGATTTCTGAGCCTGCTGGTAATTAAGCTAAACAACATTAATGTCAGCGGGACATTCCCAACTGCTACGGGAAAAGAAGCAAAACACAAGCCGCCCTAACTTGAAAGCCTCATTTCATTTCACGTAAATATAAAGATATGTTTATATTCAGCAAAGAGTGCTCACCAGCCAGGACGAATGATGGTGAATTTCCCCGACACAGATAAGTCAACCACAGTTGACCCCAAACGACACTCTGGGCTCTGGACATCCCCTATCGGGCCTCCATCGATGATTAAGGACAACTGAGGCCACAGGTCTTGGAATTCCTGAAAGAGAGAGATGTGGCTAACAGTCCTGAAGCTGGTTTGTGATCGTGTTTTAACAGACTCTGCTGGACGTTCTGCTGCCAAGGGCCGTGGTCCCTCTCCTTCCTCTATCAGGTCAGCTCACTTTTTTCTGTCACGAATACATCCTGGTTTCATTTCTGAGAACAGATTTATCTCGGAGATGCAGGAAAGCCACAAGGATTCTCTGGCTGAAGACTTCTCAGCTGCACCACTGTGTATTAAGGAGCGCACACAAAAAAAAGCTAGAAGCCTATTAAGACATCTGGGGGCAAGGACAGGGTGTCTGTCCGGTACTATGCCCAGCTACACCATCACCAGGGTCACAAGCTTTGCAAAAAGACATCTCCCTGAGTGACAAGTTAGTTACCAGGCTGCAAGGAGCTGTACAGACAGCAGCAGTCTCATCGCACAGCCATCCCTCTCGCAGCAATTTCTGTCTTTCAGATTTGGCACCCACTTCAAAAGCTGTATCTAAGCCTTTAAATACCACTTTTCAGCTCCGCTCTCCTCACCCTTTAAGGTGAGGATCGCAGCAAGACAGCTACCCCACGCCACATATCCACAGGCTGTTTTAACTAGACATTACCATTTAAAAAAAAAAAAAGAATAATAGCAGAAGAGAAATCCTTATTTTATTGCTAAAGCTGGCTTCCAATTGTGAGAGGCTGGGGCTCTGACAGACTACCACAATAATGTCACTTAGGGGCAAAAGCAGACTTACCGAAACCGTCAGCGTGCTCGCCTGACAGCTGATGTTAGCGCTTGTTAAAGCCAGTGGTCCAGAGCAAGCTCGTGCCAGCTCCCTAACAAAAGGGTGGTTTGGAATACGAACACCCACCAGCTACAAGGAAGAAGAGAGCACGGTTTCACACACAGTAACCGTTTTTAACCTTGCCTTGCCTAAAACCCGCTTGACTTAAAGCTGATACTCTAGAGAATCAATACATCAACCCCTGCTGAACTAGCGATAATGAGACAGGCTTTCAAAGTTAGCCCCTAGCGCTGGGTTACGCCGTGTTCAAATAAATCACGGGGAGCACAACAGCACAGGGACCGGCTTCGGGAAAACACCAGTCACTGCCAAGCACACTATGCACATGCGTAAGAATAAAGGCTACTACGGCAGAAGCACAAAAACAGTGTACTGTCCCTCAAAAACACAGCGATTCATCCTGTGCGAAGACCTACCGATGTGAAAGGATTCAAGTCTTTATTTAGTTCTTCTGAACGCTTCAAGACCAGGGTCACAGGCCCCGGCAGCAGGTCCCGCAGCAGCTCGTCTGGCACATTCACCTGGCAGTACCTGTGGGGCAGGAGGCGATTCATGGCCTCACCCAGCCCCGGTTCGCCCCAGGAGCAGCAGCCGCCCCCACCGGCTGGTACCGCACATGGGCTGGGGCCCGGTGCAGAGCCCCGGGGCTTGGCACGGTGGCCACCGGCCTGCACCCACCTGTAGAGCCGCTCCACGTCCCCCAGGCAGATGGCCAGCG
>VWZL01003847.1:370182-389417 GCA_013396915.1 Stercorarius parasiticus
CGCCCCGCCCGGCTCCCCGGATCGACGCGCGCCGGGCCCGCCCCGGGGGGACGTGGGGGCCTGACGGACCGGGCCCGACGGGGTGAGCGGCCCGTAGCGACCGGGGGGTCCCCGGCAGAGCCCGGCCCGTTGGCGCGGGGAGAGCCCGGGACTGATGAGCCAGCGACTGTCACCGACTGCCCCAGCTGCGGCCCTGGACTTTGCCTTCTCTTGTTGCATTGATCCCTTATTTTATTAATCTGCACTTTAAAATAAAGCGGTATTGGCTCAGTCTGCGTGCCGTCCCCTCCATACACAGCAGTCGGCAGCTGCTTGCTGAGGGAGCACGGCCTTCGGGGGGATGGCACCCCTTGGGGTCATGCGTGGCCACTTTCCTGGGCTACTAACAGCAGCACCCGGGTCGTGGGGAGCAGCCGGTATGCGGCCATAACCGCACTCCACAAGTCCCCGCTTCGTGAGCGGAGGCTGTGAGCAGGCCCCGCCTGGAGGTCTGGAGTCTCCTCCAGCTGCTGGGGGAGGTTTTTTGCCACATGTTTTAAAAGACTGTTTTATTACGCTGAAATCTTGATTTATTCAGAGTGGAGATTCAGTCTGTTTTCCTTATTGCCAGTAGATTTCCCCGAAGTTCCCATTCTCTTGGAAAGTACTTGGCATCCTCCCTGTGAAGGTTTTAGGTACTAAAATGACCATCTTTACCAGAGGAAATTTTGCCTTTCTCACTTCAGCTGGCTCACGGCACCTCACTGGCGCTCGCCATGGGGGGAGCTGCGCTGAGCACAGCTGGTGGCTGCAGGAAAGGGACCGCGCAAGCATTTCCCACTTTCAAAAATGAAGAATAACACGTAGATTCACAACATCCACTAACTCTTATCCATACCCAGGTGAAGTTTACGAAGTCACTGTTGGTGACAGAGGGAATACCTTCATGTCCTGAGCTGGCCTAGGGGGCAGGAGGATGCTCACGCTCATCTCCCAACTAAGTTATAAATGCTCTTAGGAAAGACTATTGGAACACAATGTTTAAATAAGCATTTAATTAGGATTCCATTAGTATTAATATTGCTTTCAATTCAAAAAAAGTTAATTTCCACTTCTTTGCAGGTATTTCAAAGTACAATATTAACTTCATACAAAATGAGCAATTAAGCAAACACCATTATTTCACATTTTACATTCTTCAAAAAATACAAATTCATATTTTACTCTTTTTTGGGGTTTGGAGATGCTCTTCCTTTGGAAGTACTGTACCTGTAACTAACATCTTCACATTGCTCAATGTAAGCACATTTGTTCCCATGTTTCATAGTTAAATAAATTCCTTTTAACACCATACACACATTCTTGAAAAACTGGGGTTTTCTTTTATTTCGTCATCTCCAAGACCAGCGCCCAGCTCCCCACACGTGCCCAACGAAACAAAAGCAGGAAGCAGCCAGCCTGCGGTTCTCCCAGAGCTGCTGGTCGGACGGCGATGCTGAAGGCGGCTTCGGGAGGAGCCGGACCCGAGGTCCGCGCAGCCCTGCGCGCCACGCCGGTGCCGGGCTGGGTGAGATGGGGCTGCAACTACAACTCTCCAGAACAAGGGTCAGACAGCCAGCTCCGGTTCAGTAAGCAAGTGGAAGGACACAAAGCTACACAGCAAGAAATACCAGCTACTGTAACTACGGTACTGCAAAAACATACCTTTGATTTTGCTGAAAAAGATCATATGAAAAAAATTTCTTGTAAGAAAAAAGTAGAAACTGCATTTATTTGAGAAAGTGTACACTGCATAACGAACCAAATTTTGGCCAGCTTGCACACCACCAAAAGCATGGTGTGGGATTTTTAAACTAGTTCCAAGAACACACACACTCAGACTACGTACGCTACTACATAAATATCCAGTTTAATTTGCATTTCTCAGTGCAGACACAGAATCCAACTTCTAGAACATATGATCTATATCAAGACAAGACGCAAAAAAGTTAAAAGTTCAGCCCTGTCCATGAGTATCAACTACAGGTAACATTTATAAAAACTTGACATTGTTTCCAAAATATGTTACGGAAAAAATAGTGTACCAATTAAAAACTATGCAATCAGAAATTTGTAGGGTTTCTTAAAGACATGCTTTTTTTTTTTTTTTTTTGCCTTACAGCCCAAATTGACTCTACCAGTTCTGCCCAGCTAGCTCAGATCGCTCATGCCAAGGACTTTTCACCTGTAGATCTCAAAGCATTTGACAAAGACAAGTCTCGTGCTCCTGATTTCGGAGGGAGGAACGGGAGGCAGGCGCAGGGTGAGTGACTCGCCCAAGGTCTCGCAGCCAGCCAGCGGCACAACAGAGACCGCGACACCGAGATCCGGCTGCTCCACATCCCACACCCAGCTGCCAGCCGTGCTCCCCCCCGGAATCAGGAACAGCTTTTCATCTCCAATCAATTCCAAGGGCAATTTCGCCTCAACTCCTCTCCCCCAGCAGCTCCACAACCAACAGGCCAGTCAGCAGCTCCTTCTCCGAGCCCTGTTTATAATCGGTGCAGGAAGAGTACTGTAAACAGTTTAACAACGTTGCTGCAGTTGCAAAAACAATTATCGTGGATGGCTGCAGAAGCGCCATCCTCCACGAAGTAAGGCAGGTAACATGACATCAAAAACAATTGCCGAGACAAATTTTAAAGGTGCAACATGCCCGTTTCAGACCAGCTTGTCACTTCTGTTCGTACTCGCGTGGCAGAACAGAGCGGAGGACGAGGGAGAAAGAATATACACCAACAACACAGTTGTGTCCAACAGAAGTGACAAGCAGCCCACCAGAAAGCGTGAGAGAAAAGGCCTGCGAAAGCACAGTGCTCTCAGTGGAGTATTTGCATAGATTGGACTTTGCTAATGATGCATAATTTGTCTTGGGTACAGACAGGGAAGGGCAGTATGTCACTGAGCTAGTTACTACAGAGATTCAGTTAGACAGACACAGACAGACTGACCACGCGGGACAATGATCTTTAGCTACAAGTATTGCACCAAGTTAAGTGCTCATCTTTGCACACCCCTGTTAACTTTTACTCAGAGCAAAAATAAACTTTGTGAAAGTATATACAAAAGAAATTGCAGCAATTGGGTTAAAGATAAAATAACCTAAAGTGCATTTTAGATACCAGTATGAGGTTCTGCGAACTAGTCTTCCTGGACACAGTCAGCATTACAGAAGTGCCCAATTCGTACTTTGTTCTATATAATTCAGTACCAGCATTTAAACAGTGCTGATTTTTCCATCCCTCCACCACTTACAAGCATGAAAAGCAACTTCTACAGCCTTCAGCTGCACGCCAAGTCTGCTTGCTTGGGTCACTGCTCGGCGACCAGAGCTACCCATGTTGGTAGTTAGATCCATTCTACACGTTTAAGCTTCTGCACCCATCTAGAAACTGTAAGTAACCAAGTAAATCCCCAAAAGACACAAAACAGCAAAACCTTTAACACAGAACAACCTGGAGCCATGCGGTTTTGCTCTCTGACTGACAATTAAAGGGGTTCGTGAAATGCAGATTTTGCAAGGGGAGGGCACGCTGTTCTCAGGGACTCCAGCGTATTAACAGAAAACATACCCCTTTCTGGGAATCCGACGTCTTACCAAATCTACAACGGTAGAAACTCCTCCCTTTATCAAAAATGTTATTGTGAACACGCTAAATGCTGGGGCAACAAGGGGAGGAGGACAGAAAATTCTCTGGCACCGAGGAATCTCAGGGCTTTGCTGCGACTGCCCCCTCTTGCCAGTTGCTTGTGGGTCCCTCTCCCATCCAAGCGCGTTACTGACCCCCCGGCAAGACAGCGTTCGATCGCACAGCACTGGGATAATGTACACGTCCACTGCGAAACCTATCAGATACATGCAGCACGGAACACTCTGGAAAGCAGACCAACAATTAAACAACGAAAGCACACAACTGTATAACGCGATCGGGTGGGGTGCAGGCGCTCACAGAACCACACTGCTCTTGCCTCATTACAAACCCTAATTAGTTTCACCTAAATCACAGCCTGCCTGATGCACATAACCAGAGGGTAACAGCAAACTCAATGCACCTAAAAGTCAGCATAAAACTTGGAACGCATTGCTTTTCCCAGCACACACCAGAGGACAGCAGCTGTGAAGAGAAAGCAGCAGAGGTTAAACTCTGACACCCGCTCACTCGGGAAGGACACGTGCAGCACCTCACTGCTGCCAGTCACCACACTTCAAATTAGCTTCCCATCTCAAAGCCTTTGGTAAATTCTTCTACTCGTTTCTGTCACAAAGGAGTTTCTGAAGATGCTATCTGGTCCAACCCAAGCGTGTTTTAGGTGGACTAAGTTACGAGTAGCAAAAGTAGCATGGAAAAATGCTTCCCTGAAGGATGGAAAGGTTCAGAAGAGGTTGCTGCATCCCCCAGCTGTCACATTTCAGGCCACATCTGGCACCCTTGTCCCCATCAGAGAAAACCCCACAACTCCAGAGGAATCCGCATTACCAGCCTCACACACACGCGCGCACACGTACATCCACTCACCCTCAAACACCACAGCCGCACCACGCAGAGAGGCCCCTCACAGTGCCTGTGCCCAGGACCCCCCGGCAGCTCCAGGCGCTGCCTGCGCTCCTCGGAAGTGGAGCTCTACACAGGAGAGCTGGCAGGAGACGCATCCCTGGAAGGACAGTCCCAGCCACATAGGCCTGAGACTATTTCTTGTGTGTTCAAAGCAGTTCTTGCTGCCGTGACACCAAACTCTATCACCAGATGAAGCTATAGGAGAAAAACAAAGGAGGCCACCATCTCACTGCCCTCGAGGGATTCCTGCTACAAGAACAAAACAGAAAACACTTTGTTAATCCGCATTTCAGGGATGCAAACCCACATCCCCGCTGCCATCGCACTGCAACACACGCCAACACGCACAGAAGGGAAACACAATTAGTGTTTCCCGTTCAGCTGGTGCCCCCAAGCTCATCACTGCAATTACCAAAACAGAGCACTCTGCCCTGGCAGAGTCAGACGACGCTTGCCAGGCACAAAGCATTCTTTGCACAGCCTCTCCTCCCTCACGGTCGCCCTAACGGGACAGTTTTCCCTTCTGCACTTAACAACTCGAAGCAAGTTGTCAGAGAGGTGAAGCGCCGGTTCCCTCCAGCCCAATTCCATCCGCGCTTGGCAGAGGATTCGCAAGGGAATCGCACATGAGATCGCTGACGCCACTGTCCCAGAAAGACTGTGACAGCGGTGTTGGTAAGGCTACACAGAGCATGTCACAAGAGGGTTAAAAACCTGCTAACCATCCGCATCCCGAGGTCTGGCTGCACTCCTGTGATCCTCCCGCAGCAGGTACAGAGAGCAGCTTTGATCAGAGGGAAAGATCTCTATCCACTAGGAGCTTGCATTCCTAAATTTAGTGCGCAGAGACACTCCACGTTAATTGGCTTACAGTCATTATCTTTGTATCTCACTAATGACAACACTGTAAACCGAATAAAGACTATTTAATATTCTTTCCTTTAACACAAAAAGACTGACAGCCAAAGCCAGAAAGATGGATAAAACACTATAAAATTACATTTTTTAAAACAATGCAGCATAAATAAACCATTTAGAATGAGACTGCATTTATTGCAACATTACAGGCTTTTTGGTGGAAGGGGGGTTTGTGTTTTATTTACCCTGAGTAGGTTAGAATATAGACTTTCAGTTTGATATGAAAAACTACTATGTTGTGTAACATCTTTTAGTCAAGAAATAGCCCCGTGCACAAAAAGCTGGCATTGCAGTAGGTTGGAGGCAGATTCAGGCAGAAATTATGTAGCTTAACAGGAAAAAAAAAAAAAAGCAGCGTTTAGGGACAGCTGAAGGACAGACTCACTGAATTCAAACTGAATTTATGTCGAATCATTCTGAAAATTTTCCTAGGAGTTGTTCTTGACAAAAGATGAGAGTAACCAGCAAAGGCACCATGCTCCTGATTAAACAGGCGCGGGGGTTAAGAGGATGACTTGTTTCTGAACAGAGCCAAATAAATCAAAAGAGCAGCAGGCACCACTCTGACTACTCCTGGGACTCACCGCATCCTTCAGAGAGAGGCAAAGAAAACTGACTCGACCCCGAGTAAGCAGGGGCTCCCATTGTGTTTCCATGTTGTGAAACAGTGTGTCTGCCACCACACTTTTAAGTCCTAATGAAATTAAATGAACAGATCTATCGGGAGCACAAGGTGCTTGTGCTTGACTGAAATAAATCCCACAAAGTTTCCGTCAGCTTTAGTAACAGCGTTGCTACAAAGCAAACCCAGGCATCAGCTCCCAACTCAGTGATGTGACAATCGCATTCCAATAAAATTGCGGATAAATCATCTTCTACAATAATGCCATTTTCTACTACAGCAAATCCTTTCCTGGGCTCCCCCTATAGTGCATGGTTAGTATCAGACGTAGACAGAGGAAAATTATAGACCCAAGGAGCTGTAACAAAGACCCACTCGCTGCCAGTACCTTAATCCCAAACATAAGTGATGTGCAATTGGAGACAAACTAACCCCCCCTTTTTCTTTTTAAAATCTTTTTGCACACGAGTAACCTTAACTTCTGTGTTCACATATGACAAGCAAAAGTGACAGACAGTGCAGCCAAAACAGTTCATATATAACTTAGCTTTTTCTTTTTTTTTTTCCTTTTCTTTTTTTAGATAGATTCTCAAAGATGGATGTACCTGGGACGTGACTAAGATGACATCTGTGAAGCAGAAATAAGCCACAAAACTTCCAAAGAGGAAGGAGAAAGAATCAATCCTTCAGTTTCTGCTTCTAAGGAGAAGGGTTTTACCCTCCAGGTGCAAAGGAAAATCTGGAACATCTTCACTTAGAGAAGCTGCTATTCAAACCAATTTCTTCCTCACCCTGCAGTAGTGCTTCGATTGGAATTATATTAGATGGGGTTTCAGGGCTTTGGAGGGACAGAAAGTCCGATACATCCATGGCACTTAACGTTTCAGTCTGCGAGTCTGAAGGGTTAACTATCTGACTGCCCTGCCCACAGGAAGGAGAAGGGGAAGAGGAAGGAAAGGTCTGAGGCTGCAGCTGGGGAGCTGGCTGCTCCAAAGCTTTTGAATCAGGTGAGGAACATTCCTTCTTAACGGTGGCTTTATCCTTGGCAGAGTCTCGGCAGGCACACTGACACTGGCAGGCCTCCTCCTGCTTTATAATAATGACAGGAACACTGAGACCAATCTGCTGAACAGCGTTTCCTGAAGGTGAAACAAAGACAAAACACAACGGAACTACATAATTTCACAGGGGGAGAGACAAATCATCTTTGTTAAATTAGATTGTATGCGCCTTGCAGCACAGATTATGTGTTACTTTGTCCAAGCACAATTAATACCTCTAGCAGATGATAAATAAGAAAAAAGTGGCAGGTACTGTGCTGATGAGCAGCCTGTTCAGGTTGAACCCAGGCACTAGAATTCTGATCTAAATTTTTTACGCAGCACAGTATGTCTCTTCTGACAACCATTGTAACCTTTACAGCACAAAATCCAATAAAGAGCAGCATTCAAACGCCCCCGATCTTTGAAGACGATGATACAGCATTACACCAGTAATTCTACTCCTTGACACCAACACAGGTATTTTCCTGTTCATTTTCTCTTGTCTGCTTCCCTTTCCCATCTTACTCGTCACGCTTCCTCCTCACTCTTCCTATGCTGCTCTACTTACCTGGCTTCCTTTCTTTTTGAAATTTAAATTCTAAGCTTACCTGATCTCTCTCGACTCCGATTGATTCATCTTTGCAATATAACAACACCGTGTAGGAACCATGTTATGGAACAGAACTTCTACAGTTGTGTATCATTTTGATAGTGCTTACCAAAAACAATTACTAAAGACCTGATTAAGTTTTACTACCCGTTTCATGTCTTCATTTAAAAGAACAAAAAACAAATTACGTCCTTGCATTTCTATCTCTTAATTCTTCTCTGTAAGTTCCACTAAAATACCATTTTTATGAATACTGGATCCGATTTGTGAACCTGATTACTGTTAGAGAAATTACTACAGGACGGATCTCAGCACCAATCTATAAGTCTGCATCAGACTGCACTTAAAACCTCAGGAAGGTGAATAAAAAAAAAAAAGGATAGTCTTCAACATTTCTGCAAGCAATTATATCACCACAAATCCTGGTCAAGCTAACAGTACGACAGCGAAAGAAGAAAGCAAGTTCAGCGTCAAGCTTACCTGTGTTGCCAGCTACTGGTAATGCAGTGGTAAAAAAAACCTTTTCTACTACTTTTGGAACTTGTGGCTTTAAGGAAAAAAGAAAAAAAAAAAAGAAAAAAGCGTGAGTTGATTCCAATCAAATTTCTATTCTTCAAATTCTAAACAGCTGCAATCAAAAGAAACAGCTATACACACATTCCAAAGAGAGCACACAGAAAAAAACAACTTAAAAAATATAACATTTAGCTTGTTTCTGGGCTATGTTCTGGCTATCCCAGAACTCAGAGTATTATTTCAGCAGTCCTAAGGATGGGGAGTAATCACCCTCCCCACTACGTGCTTGTTAATGCAGCTAGTGGGTTTTGATATCTGAATGACTGTATTCTTAAAAAACCTGCTGTGCTTGCTCCTGCTGCTTGTACCTGCTGCCATTCACTCTTGACTATTTGCAACTGAGAAAGTCTAAACACAGCGACAGTATTCTTAAAGATAAAACACTCGAAGTCTCAGCTGTCCAGATTTACTGAAGAACCAGAAACACTGTCTTCCTCGAAAACTTTTCGTTATCTTTATCAGGCTGTATCAGAAAGAGACAGATTACAAAATGTGTAAACACACACTTTACAGCGCTTTTTGTGCTTCTACTTGTCAAAAGCAATAGATTAAAACCCACGTATACTCTCAGGCCATGTGGTGCACTCTCCTGGATAAACCAAGCTGATACCTGCTGGGAGAAGTCTGTCCCTGGGGAAAAGACAACAGCAATTTTTTTCTGAACCCTGGATTTCTCTGTCTGTTTTCGATTTATTTCTCTATCTATTTTAGGGGCTGCATTGGTGACAGCATATAGTCCATCCTGGTTTGTATCTTACAATTCCAGGTTTGATGCCCATCCTTTTCAAAAGCAAGGACTCTAGGAGGAAGAGGGATGGGTCAAGCTGTTTCAAAGCTGTGCTGGATATACTAACCATTTGTTCTTGGCTTTGCTGAGAACCAGTGGCACCATTTAAGATCCATTGCAAGTCTTGCTCTCCCATGACAATGCTGGACTGCAGAATAGCGGTGCTCTGAGAAGGAGTAATTGTTATAGTCGGGTTACTGGTCAGAACAGAGTTCGCACCAACAGGCACAGTCTGAACTACAGCTGGCAGGGGCTCAGTGGCACTCGATGCTGTTGGGGCAGATGCCCCAGCAACCACCGAAAGTCCTTGTACAATGGGCTGTGGCGGTGTCTGAGTGTGCTGCAGGAAGTCTTGGTGACTGGCCGCAAACTGTGTGCTGTGAGGAACAGGCACTTCTGGGGATTGTAAAACAGTTGCAGGATTTCCAAACGCAGCTTGCTGTGAGCTGGTTCCTATGGAGGAGGGAGCAACAGGTGCTGCTGAGGCTTGTAGTGCTGAATGCGAAGGCTCAGAGATGCCAAGCTGCAGTACAAGTGGAAGAGACAACGATGCCGAGTCTCCTGCAGAAGGTGGAACAGCAGTGACTGAGTCTGCATCGCCATTAAAACCTTCAATCAAGGCAGCTGCCAAAAGAAAGAAAGAAAAAAAAATACATCAGTTCTCTTAAGATCTGAATAAACAACTTTTTCAATGAACTTATCGGCTAGCTGATGGATTTTTACAAAGTAAGGCATTTCCACTTTCACACCTTCAGACCAGTGCTCAAACCCATGTAACACTAGGCGGTGAAATCTAAAAGTAGGTCCAAATTCAGGAAGCTGGTGACACTCAATACTGCACACAAGTTCATCAGCCTCATTAGCTCTCTCTAAGAAGCCTTTTTATCAGAGGGTTTATGCAGCTACATCAAGAGAGGAAGCCTGAAAACAACACTTATGTGGCAAGTTCAAGAGCATCAATGTCAGCATTGTACAGCAGCATGCTGTAAATACTCGGTCAGTTCCCCGTCACTGTCCGAGTGTCACACCGACTGTGAATCCAATGCATTTCAACACAAAGGAATTCCAACACTGAAGTTAAAGTTTTGTTTGCTATTCAGTTATGCGGGGTGGTAACCTTCAGTCTAAAACGATCAATTAAGTACAAGCACACAGAGGGGGGGAAAAACTGTCAAAAAGCGCTCTCTTAAAATAGTGCAGATAGAATTTGTACCTGTCTGCTGAGAGTCATCCTGATTTGCGGTATGATCTGGGCTCTGAAACATAGACTCAAAGATGCTTGCTGGTGAGATTGTGCTAAGGTCTTGTCCGTGTGTCTGGCAAACAGAAAATAAAGAGGAAGACATCAGACAATGTTATAATCTCGGGTCTCTATAAACTTTGCACAAATCCCAGTCAAGCAGCATACGAATGTCAGAAATACCTCTCCAATTAACCAGCCACCTTCAGGAAAGGCAACGTATTTCACTTACCTAGTGTAAAATGACAGTTAGTTTTTACTACCCACAATGAAAATCTACCGACATAACGAGCAAATCCTTACAAAAATAAATAAGTCCTTCAAAAGTAAAATATATTCTTCTGCATCCATACTTTGTTTAGCCCTTATTTCTTGTAATGCTCTGTTAGAAACAGAAATTAATTTGTTCCTGGCTGTATGTGAAACCTTTTCTGGAGCAGAAACAAAATGGCTCCACTTAGATTATATGCTGGACTATGCACCACCGTCACCCACACTGCTCTGGGAACAGAATATATTGAAAAGCTGCATACTGCTTCCACTTCGAAGCACAAAAGAATTACACGGTCTCATTAATATCTGATTTTCCTCTATGTAAAATTTAACCTCAGTCAACGGTTATCAATAAGCAAGTATTAGGGTAAAATCAGCTGGACACCCTTTAAAAACAGGTTGAATTAAGCACAGCATAATTTGGAGGAAAATCCCTCTTTCACTCAGTTATTCTGCTTTTGGACAGAAGTGTTTACTTTTTTGTTCCAACATTCCAAAAAGGACAGCAGTAATGTCATATTTACAGGCTCGACAGGGTGCGTAAGAAACACATTTTTTGTCCTGCAAAGTACCGCAAGACACCCAAAAGAGCAGCATTCAGTACATCTAAGCCAGCTCTATCCAGAGTCACTCATTCTGTGACAGAGTACACAAATCTCCACCAGCAAAATGAAAGCCCAAAGCAGAGCACGCTGGGGGCCTGAAGACAGGGAACAGAAGTAGCCAGCCAGACATTTCTGATCTGCTGTGTTCTAGCTGACAGGACAAGCACAGCGCCAGAAAAAAAAAAGCAAAACCCAAATTATGGGTGAGGCAATTCCCAGACAGTAACTCACCGGATTAGAGTTCTCCCGCAATTCTGAATCTGTTGATATGAGGCTTAAGTCGCTCAGACAAAGTGAGTGGCTTGTATCCTGTAAAGAAGAAAAAAGAATCATAGAATTGTTAGGGTTGGAAGGGACCTTAAAGATCATCCAGTTCCAACGCCCCTGCCGTGGGCAGGGACACCTCCCACTAGACCAGGTTGCTCAGAGCCCCATCCAGCCTGGCCTTAAAAACTTCCAGGGATGAGGCTTCCACCACCTCTCTGGGCAACCTGGGCCAGTGTCTCACCACCCTCATGGTGAAGAACTTCTTCCTAACGTCCAGTCTGAATTGTCCCATCTCTAGTTTTAATCCATTCCCTCTAGTCCTGCCATTGCCCGACATCCTAAAAAGTCCCTCACCAGCTTTCTTGTAGGCCCCCTTAAGATACTGGTAGGCCACTATAAGGTCTCCTCAGAGCCTTCTTTTGAGTTATATATTAAAAAGATAGTGTTAGAATGTTTTAAATTAGTTTGTAGAGTCCATACAATTCTGCCTACGCAGAATTTTTTTGACCCAAGTGTCAGTTCTAAAATCAAAGGAGCAATATTACTAAGCAAAGGATATTTAGTAGCCGTCAAGGATTCTTAACATCACTTCCACATTACTTCAAAAAAATTAAATAAACTGGAATTTGAAATTAGCACAGGAACAAATCAGCCTACAGAAAATAAAAAATTTAAACCTTAACAATTAGTATTTTTTTTTACTTCACGTGCTTATTACATGGTCTTGATTAAAACACAAGAATCTACAAGGAAAGCATGATAATATATAATTCCCTATAAACTTGTGTCAGTACGTGGCATACTCGTCAAAGCAGCAGTAGCCCAAGCATTAATTTTAATATGATTAAAATAAATAGACAAATTTAGATGAGCTTTTCCAAATAAAACTTGATAACCAAATACCATGCTAGAAGTTTCAGAAATACTGATCCCGCTGTTTGCTATCAGCACGCTGTAAATACGGCATATGAGAGTAACCCTACACTGCCCCCTCGGATGCCAGCCATTTCGGAATTGAAACTGAATTCTCAATTCAAAAGAGAGCCGCCCGCGGGACTCTTCATGGGAGACAGGGCGCCAAGTAGTTACAATTCCCTTTGAAAATCCCAGCCTCAAAAGTTATACCTTTAGAAGAAGCTGCAGACCAAGTAATTTCTTCCGCAAGGTATGGTTTCATATCCACCTAACACAGAAGCATTAGGAAGAAGCGCTACTAACCTCAGACACATTGTTATTGGGAAGTGCATTATAGGAATGTCCTTTCTCATGACCTTTCATGTGACTCTTGAGACTATACTGTGTACTAAAAGTCTTCTCACAGCCATTACTGGGACAGAAGAAGGGTTTCTCCCCTATAGGAAGCAAACACACATATAGCAAAACTTACAAACACTATATGAGACACATAACTTTTAAAGCACATAGGAGAGTGATAATGTTTTATATGAACAAGATTGTTTAATGCCACTTCACATTAAGCATTCTTGGGAGTCTTGCAGATAAAAGCTTCCATTTTACCACATGAACTGACACAAGAACACAACATTTAGTTTTTATGCACCGTTACCGATACATTTGTGAAACACGTTCATGAAATTCAAGACCTGTCAGGCATAAATGGAGTACTGGGGCTTGCCCTGACCCAGGTGCAGGAGTTTGCACATGGCCTTGTTGAACTTCACGAGGTTCACACAGACGCACGCCTCCAGCCTGCTAAGGTCCCTCTGGATGGCATCCCTTCCCTCCAGATCAACTGCACCACTCGTCTTGGTGTCACTCCCATATTACACACACCCCCACACACACAAAGTATAAAAACATATTAGGATTCTGAGAGTTAGTATAAACTGAATAAGCTCAATTAAAGAAAAAAGAAACCCTTGGGACTTACCAGTATGTGTCCTAACATGTGTTTTAAGGTGGTGGCTCGCAGCAAAAGCCTTTCCACAGCCGTCATGCTCACACCTGAATGAGACACCACAGAAGAGTTAGCATCAGGCTTCTTCGATGCATTAGTTACAACTTCAGATCATGCTTTGCAATAGTCCCAGGACTCCGGAAATCAGGCCTAACGCTGCTCTGTTTTAGCAACCAGGTCTCCCCCGACAGCTGCTACGTGTGCTACACAGACTACAGCAGGGCTCTGAATAGGACTTTAGAATTCAAGCACTACGTCTGCATTTGGGGGGCCTCCTTCACAGAATAAACATTCCATCACAGCAGAGAAGCAGCAGTATGTTTTAAAAACATGCTCATCGTGACACACGTTTACATTTAGAAAAAGAGCTTGGCTATTCTTGTCTTTGAAGACAGTAATTTCACCCACTTTTACAGGCAACTGGGGGAGCTCTACAACAAACATGCTTAAACACTCGCCGCCGTCACTTTTTTTCTTATGAGAAGAGCTTTTCATTCAGGACAGTAATAGCTGCCTTTTGACTCAGGTGGCCTACTACAGAAGTCCCACAGAAGTAAAAATTGCCAACCAGCATCTTACCGAAATGGCTTTTCTCCTGTGTGTGTTCGAATGTGCTTCCTCAGGTCACTGTGCGTTGTGAAGTATTTACTGCAGCCTTCTGATTCACAGTTAAACGTTTTCCCTGTGTGAAGCCTCTGATGTGCTTTCAACCTAAAAAGCATGCCAAAAAAGTCCCTCTTACGACTTGTAGTACAAGATGGCCCCTACCTGAGGCAAGCAAGCCATTCATTCAAATGTGCAGGACAAGATCAAAGGCTTAACTTATTCTGAACTGAAGGTAACTAGTTCATAAAAGTAACTGGTATCACTTCCAAAGTCCTCAAGCAAATCTACGAATTCTGTGTGTCTGTGCACCATCTTCAACACTACTGCAATATAAATAAGCTAAGTATGTCATGATAGGTTCTGTCATGCTACTCTTGGTATCACATTTCCATGTTCTGGGGGGTTTATACCCATATACCTGGAAGAAGCACAACAATTCTATTCAGACACAAATGAAAAGCACACACAACTTGCAAAACAGCAACAGCCACAACTACAAGAGAAATAGGGAGAGCCTTCCCACCTGTACAGTGTATTGAATGCCTTTTCACAGCCCTGCACATCACATTCAAAGGGCTTTTCCTTAGTGTGCACTCGAACGTGGATTTTGAGGCTGTAGGAGGTAAGAAAGGCCTTGCCACAGCCTTCTTGATTGCAGACAAACGTGTATTCCCCACGATGCGTCTTTTGGTGAGTGCGCAGGTTGCCGGCAGTGCTATAGGTGCGTGGGCAGCCCTCAAAGGTGCACTGGTATCTCTTAACCTAAGAGACAAAATGCTGCATACTTAATTTTTAAGCATTTCTGGAATCCAGGCAGGGTAGAACTGCAGTTAAACGTCAAAGACCATGGAACAGATTTTGACCCTAAAGGCAAAAAAAAAAAAAAAAAGAAACTATTGCCAGTTAGTTATCAGATAACTTAATATTTCTGCTGCACTATGCGAGGAAGGAGTGGCGAATGTTGGAAAGCAGGCTGACCTTACAGAAGAAGAGTTCTGTAGGCAGAAAGAGACCACGTAGAGGCTTCCAGTGCGCAAGTCATAACGCTTAATTACATCTCATTCTCTCTTGTGAGGTAGAAGGAATAAGCCATCTGATATGCTTGAATAAATTAATCTTCAACATGAATTATCAGACTGACAGCTTTCATTTGACTGTTGCAGTTGAGAAACCTTAGCATGTAAAAGTGGCTACAGAGCCCAGGAGAGAAGTTGATGGTTCACAGGCAAGAAGCAGAAGAGTATTCCAGTAAATGTTAATTTGGAAACGCTTAGAAAGGCAACTCAAACTCACAGCAGAGGAGCAGGAACCTGCAGATCCAGTATTCTAACAACTAGTCAGGAAGATAATACAGCAGGGCATCAGCCAGCAATTTTCCTCTTTTCCAAGGCACAAAGCAACTCTCTCACAGTACCTAGTACTACTGCTTAGAAAAGGCTGCAGACTGTCTTTAAAAAAAACAGATACTGAATTGGGGGCTGATACCAGGAGAACCGGATGAACCCATACATAACCAGTGTGTAACACAGGTTTCTATCCATCTCATGACTCAACTGTTCTTTTTTTCTTTACATACACCCATCAGAAAAGAGCATTTGATAATCACAGTTCTTTACTACCACAGCTTGGAAGCTGAGAACAGAATAACATGGGATGCCTTGATCTATTGTCAGGTAAGTATGAAATCACTTTTAGGGGACAAAATTGCCAGTAGGACTCCATGAACAAAACTTCATAAAATCTGAGTACATAGGAGCCAAGTAATCTCTTGTGTAGTCTCACAAGTTACACAAGTCAATCTCTTGTTGATCCCACAACGATAGGCTGGCATTTACCTTCAACTTCCTTTGATAAAACCTTAGCATTTGTTGAATATTAAAGCTGGTGAGACATATAAGAGATCCTACACAGAGTACAGAAATATCGTAACTATAAAGCCAGAAAAACATAAGACAACTATAAAATAACATTTTACATATTGCATTACAGGACATTCTCCACGGTACTTCCCATAATACACAAGCAATTTGACGCAGGCACGAACTACCAAGAAGTCAAGCAAGGAGTCTGTTAAGCTTTCTAGGTGTTTACATTTAGGTCTAGAAAGTGAAAGAAAAGAATATTAATTATAAATTAAGGATTTGGTTCCTAGCTGCCAGTGCACATATTTAAAGGAATATGGCAGTAACACTTTCAGTTTAATGGCCTGAACTATGACAGAGGCCTTGCAGTGCTCCCACTTTTCTCAAAGGCCATATCTTTTATTTCACAAATCATGCTGAGAAGGATACTGCAGGCATGAAGTAATACTAAAATAAAATTTTCTGTAAAGCAGCAAAGCATTTAATTCTCTCTTAGGAACGTTAGGAACATTAGCACATCAAATAAGCACTGATTACACACATAAAATTATGTAGATATTGACCATGGAAGACTTGCAGTTACAGCAGCAAGTAGTCAAGACCATCACCACGCACAAGCAACAACAACAAAGAAGCATGGCAGCAACAGGAAAACCCACAAATGGCTAGGATACGCAGCGTACAGAAACAAGGTGCCTTGAAGACACGGGCTGTAGCTGCAAGGCACATGCTTTTGCAAAGGACAGCGTGCTGTCTCTCCCAAGGAGCCACACCAGAGGGAAGCCAGAAGAGTCTTAATTAAGCATTTACCTTAGAAGTAGGAACTAACTGTCCGATAATCAACAAGACTGGCAAAAGCCACATCTGACACACCGTGCCAAAGTCTACTTAAACTTCTCAGTCTGCCTTTAACTCATCTTGAATTGACAAGGTTCCCCTTAAATTGCGATTTTTTCTATGTCATCATTGAACACAAAAATTCATGGATTTGAAATAGAAGACTATAATCACATTTATTCTTACAGACAAAATTATAGTGAGAGAACTATAATATAACAAAAGGAAGTTAAAGGTAGTTAATGAAGTGTAAAACCTTCTTTTGCTTCATAAACATCTAAGATTGACCTGAAAATTTAAGACTTTAAACAGGGTGAGAACTGCTACGTATGTTTTGGAAGTACCAAATAATTGGACTGCTGACTTTTCAAGATGAGGTAAATATTCAGGGGTTTTAGAGCTTCCCCTCCCCACCTCCATACAATTTATCGAGCATTTGAAACAGCAGGACAAAAAGGGCTTTTCAAGATGGAAGTGTGCCACATATGCTTAGGACTTATTTCCACTGCATTCAAATTATAGGGTAACACCCCTCCGCCCCCGAAAATTAATTCAAGAGATGGAAAATAAATTCAGATAAAGGATTTCACTAGGAAATCCCAGGTCTTACAAGCATTTTTTAAAAAGGAGCAGCGAAGAAATAAAATCAGTTTAATTGCTTGTGCAGTCATCAACATCTGTTTAGCTAGTACACGCTGTTCTCAGACACTACAGATTGCAGCTTATTATCCTACAAAAAGAAAAGAAAGTACTGATACGACCGACACAAAAAATTAACCGTTTCAGCAGCTAAGAAGGTAGGATACAGCAGCTGCTAATATGAATAATAACTGAGCAAAAGGAGTTCCTTAGGCTTAAATGGGCTTATTGAGCAAGCCTCAGTCCAGAAGTTTCACAATCGCAGAGCTGACCTCCTACAGCCCCATTTCCTCACTGCCGAGCAAGCGATAATGAAGGTTCCCTGCTAATCTAAATTATTCAGAGCGTTCAAACCCAGCTTCCTTTCTCAGCAAGGGCTCATTTCTGCAATTCTCTCTTACACTGAATATCGGTTACACAAGCAGTTGATACTACCACAGACACTCATATAGATCATCCCTTATTTAACTCAGAAGCACCAAAAAGAAGCACAAAGTTGTGCCTGTGCTGGTATTTCACTCAAACTTGCATTACTTTTGTGCCTAAAAAGCAAGAATCCCAAGTCAGTCTGTACAAGCCCTCATCACTTTTCATGCAGACAGAATTCATTAGGGAAACAGAATTAAAAGTAATCACCATTTTAAGCTTTCAAAATACAACAGCTTCCCTTATTTTCTTCTCATAGTTTCCCTATAAGTGACATAATATAACTACAAGTTTAGCATCTTAAGTTTCATACTTTAGCTACTGCCAACAGTCTGGAATTTAACCTGCAACTTAGATGTGCTTTTTTCAAGAATGTGGTTAACCACAGCATAACATAGTTTGTGTTCTTTTTAGTTAACTCTGAACTCAGGAAATAATTACCCAACCAAAAGAAAAATAAAAGACTGCTAAAAATCACACACGCTACTAACATAAATGTATTTTCAGTACCATATTTTCCTGATATCTAGCGTGTTACCGCATGTCAAAAAGCGCTTCCTGGCTGCTTCACAAGAAAGTGAAAACTGATGACACTCACAGCTTTGCTGCTGACCCACTATGTGACTGTGGGAAACAGCCTGTTATCAGCACAAAGCATTACTATCGCTAAGAGTAACATCAGATTTAATGGAGCGTCATTCACTCCACTACACAGTAACCTTTAAGAACAAGGCAAACTCCTCTTTACCTCCCAAACAGCTTTAGAAAACTACATTGTCAAAGCATCTAAGGTCACCAGGTGAAAAGCTCTCAGAATAAGCACAAAATTCAGAATGATATTTAGCTACTTACTTCTTTAAGCTTCGTTTCTGGGCATTCAGACTGCAAAGTGAGTGTTGCTCCTTCGATATTTCTTGGCATAGGAGTCGAACCAGGATTTATTGTTAGATGAATCTGATCTGGAGAAATAATATGTTGCACATAACCCTGGGACATTCCTTCATGATCTGCTATTAAATGAAATCCTTCTTCATGACCCTCTGGTAAAAAAGGCAAGTGATCACCACATTGTCCTTCATCCTCATCATCTTCCAACACGCTGTGGTCCTGCTCTATTAGAACAGTTGTCCTGTCATAGACTGTCCCAGATGACGAAGAAACCAGCCCGTTTTTATCAGCAAACCTCATCATATTGTCATCTTGGGTTAAATCGTCTTCCTCCGCTTCATAGTAGATAGCGCTGCCGTCGGGACTGTTCTCCCCCATGGCTCACCGCCTCTCACTGCGAGACCGCGCACTCAGCCCGGAACGACTCATCTACAACACAAGGACGGTCGGCGCCGGGTCAGCCGGCTCTGCCCCGCCCGGCCCGGGCCCCGCTCCGCTCGCAGGACGCCGGGCAGATGCCCCGCGGCCCCGGCCGCCCCCAGCC
>VWZL01003848.1:351-17591 GCA_013396915.1 Stercorarius parasiticus
GCGGGGAAGGCGGGAGAGGGCCGTGGGGGGGGTCGGGCCTGCGCTCGGGGGGGTCCCTGGTGCCCCGGGGGGGGTCACGGAGCGGGCCTGAGGGGTGCAAGGAGGGACAGCGGGGCGTCTGTTATCCCGCTTTGCCCTGGGCTAAGATCCCGCTTTGCCTTGGGCTAAAATCACGCTTTATTTTCTATAAAATCCCGCTTTATTTTCTTTATAATTCTGCTTTATCCTACCGCCGCAGCTATTGCACCCACTGCACAGCAGCTCTCAGGGGGCCGGGGGTATCCACAGCTCGAATCCACCAGGGTCCGACTCGAAGCGCTCGGCAAATGCACGTGGATGAAACTTTCCCATTTTCGTGGTTTATCGGCTCAGTCCTACAGATGAGGGATGCTCCTGGGGGGCCGTGTCCCAGTGCCTGCTCGTGTCGTGCCTGGTTTTGCTCTGATGTTTTCCTTTTTTGGGCCCTTGGTAATTCTTAACCGTTCTCCCGCAGGCGGTTGCTGTCAGGCCTCAGGGGTCTGGTTTGTTGTTACTGTGTTTTCAGCCGATCTAGAGGGGTTGGACACACAAACATTGAAAACCATCTCTACCCAGTTTAACTTCTTTATTTAATAGCTTATATTTCATTATTCTGATCCAAATCTTGATGGAATTCCAGGGCCCGTAAGCCAGGGGGTGTTTGTCGTTGTAAATTTTCTTGCTCTTGAAATCTGCTGTCAGCTCTGCAGAACTTTCTGCCTTTCCCAGGGATTAAGGATTTATTTTAGACAGTAGTCGTGCGAGCTTCCCACCGGTACGCTGCCAGGAGAGTTTAAGTGTCCTGGCTCTGTTCTTGCATGCTTTTCCGAGGCTGCCAGTAATAACCTGTGATGAAAAGTAAATAATTTTTTTTTTTTTTAATGGTGCAGCCGCTTGTTGTTTCATGTTGGGATTAGGGTGTTTGTGCAGCAGTAAGGCAACGCTCTCGGGTGGGATTTGACTGTGCAACTTGTGCATCTCCAGATGACTTTTTGGGGAGGTTCCTGCCAAAAGAGCTTGTCGCTGCAGATAGACTTCTCCAGCCCTTCTGGAAGCACAGGAAGAAGCTCACGAGCTGTGTGTATGGTCCTTCTCGGGTCTCCTGGGTCTTGACAGAGCCGGTGCGCGAGGGAATTCAGGTGGCATCCTTCAGCACAGAGCGCTCAAGCAGAGGGAAGGGAAATAGTTGGGTGCAGGTGGGTGATGGGGCTGTTTCACACTGCGCCTAGCTGTTACGGTTTGAGGAACCCACAACAATTTATTGTCGTTTAGACAATTATTCTCTCACACGATGACCCCTCCCCACCCAGGAAGAGGAATCGGCGAAAAAATAAGGAACCCCAAGAGTTGAAATGCAAACAGATTTAACAGAATAAGACTAGACAATTAACATTAAGAACACTAAAGAACCAGTATTGATCCCAATACCAATATAAAACAGACAAGGACTATACCCAGCCCATTCCATCAGCAGAAGCCGTGCACTCCCCGCAGGGACAGCCAGTGTGGGACCCTGAGAGTGCTGCGGCTTTGGGAGGAAGGGAAGGGCTCAGGGCTCCGGCACCGGGGCAAGGAGTTCTTGGGATCGGAGCCATCAAGGGAGAGAGAGAGAGAACTTCTCAGCAAACTTCCTAATTTCTGTTGAATGTGACATTCCTGGTATGAAATAACCTTGTTAGCAGCTTGGGTTGAGTGCCTGAGTCTTGCTCTTCCTCGTCCCTGCACCTGGCAAGGCTTGAAAACACTGAGACCTTGAATCCCACATACCGGAGTTGGCTATAAAGTATATATTTTCATGAATTCAGACACTAGAGTCTTCTAAAAGTGCATTTTTCCCAAGCATTAGAAGAGAAATTAGTCCTGTGTTGCTCAAACCAGGACGCCAGCGCAGGTGAGGTGTGAATTTTCTTTAAGTTTTATTCAAGGAGTTGAGCTCCAGGTCTCTGCCCCCTTCTTTGTCGCGTGGTTGTAGGGCTCTGGGGAAGGCTCCTTGGCTTGCTGACTCCACACAAACGCGCCAAGCCCGACTCCTCACGCTGCAGACGGATCGGGCACACCCTGCAGCCTCGAGTCGCTGGGGCTGAGCAGAGGGAGCGGATGGGACAGTGGTCCAAAGACCTGGAGCCAGGAGCAGAGCTTGCGCCTGTGGTGGTCTTGGCTACCCTGTCTGAAAGTCGAAGGGATGGGAGAATTGAAGGTCTGGGGAGGACCACGCTCCTCCCTGAAGGGATCCAGCCCCTCTCCGAAGGTTTGCTGGGCTGGGCAAGATCAGAGAGGAGGGAGCAACGCTATTTTTGCCCGAGTATCTGTGCGTGCATCAATACGGTGGGCTTCTTCAGGTGGACTGCTGACCTGAGCAGGAGGCTGCAGAGGGTGAAACCTCTGCTGCCACACACTCTTTAGAGGATCAGTGGAAGGAGGTGCAGCGGGAGTCCTGCTGTCGCGCTCTTTGGGGGGCTCTTGAGATGTGTTTTTGCAGCCCATAAATGGTACCTCGCACGGTGGGGGACAGAGAGCTGATGGCATGTTGGAGTTCTTGTTGGTAGCCTGTTCCTGGGGGCATGCTGCTCCCTGCTGAGCTGGGCAGGGGCAACTGCCGCTGCCTCTTGGCTTCTGCCTGGGCTCATCCCTTCCATTTCTGCCGTTGCTTCTCTCCGGCCATGGGGACCTCCTGGCTCCACTGAGGGAATGAGCTGGGGGCTCAGCAATTCCTCTGCGAGGCCGGTAGTCCTGGGGTTGTACCTCTGGTTGGGTTTTGTTGCGTACCAGGTGTGCTGGAGCCTGCTCCCTGCCTCGGGCTTCAAACCCCACGATAAATAGCAGCTGAGCAGGCAGAGGAAGGACTGCAGGAATGTTTTGCTGCCTAATCCATGCTCACACCTTGGAAGGTCCAAACGGCCTTCCCAGGGGGCCCTGCCTGCTCGGCAGCCGTCCTGGGGAGCGCGGTTTGCTTGAGCCTCAGGAGCTGTTGAGGTGGGTGTTCAGGGCAGGATGGGGCAGTGGGAAATTCCTGCTCCCTCTTACTCTTCCCTGTGTTGGGGCTTGAGGTCCCCAGGGAGGAGAGGCTGTGGTCCAGGCAGAGCAGGCTGATTTCTGTCATCCTGCCATGACATCTTGTCACATCCTTGGTCCCGTCCGTTCCAGAAGCCCCCGTTCTCCCTCCACCCTGTTGCAAATCACCACCACTCGTCTCTATCCCTTCCTCTGTGCTCCCAGCCTTGCTCTGAGCACTGCCGTGTTGTTTTTTTCCCCACTTTTCCTTCTCCAGGAGCCGGATGCCCGGCAGGGTTGTGCGTTGCCATTCTGGGGAGGCTGATGCCACGTGTGCTGGTCTTTAGTGTAGCTTAACTAGTGGCCTCCTGGACAGGTATTGATCGCGTTGCTGGTGAACACGTTTGAGCGATCAGCGCTTTGCTGTAGCGGCTTTTCTGTATGGGATTAATATAACTGATGTTTTTTCTTTAAACTCTGTTCCAGAACGCTTGAGGTGTGCTCCCGTCCCAGCTCCCATCCCAGCAGTCCCTCCCCTTCTGACCCCACCAACACTGCCATAACTGGGGGGAAAACTCAGTTTTCTATGCTAATTTTTCAACCTGCCCTGTAGAAATTCCCAGCTGTGTATTTTAAGAGATTAAACCTGCTTTGCATCTGTTTACTCTGCAAATGGTGTCTCTAAATTGAGCCTAAATCTAAAATAATTCATACAAATGAAATCTTAATCTTTCTAACACGGCGATGAAGCTTAATAATCACAGTTGGGGTTTCACTTTAAAGACGTATAATTTGTTTGGGGAAATCTTGAAGGCACAAAGTGAATGTCTTCCTCTTTGTTACTTCCATCGCGGCTGTTTGAGCCTGGTACCTAATTAATTGATAGCATCTTGAGGAAGGCTAGACGTTTGCATATCTCTTAAAATCCCCGTGTTAAACCAATCCCTTGCTGCCTCACCTTCCTGAGAACGCCCTCCAATAGCCCATGCGGTCCCTCGGCTTTCTGTGCTTGGAGAGCAGCGCAAGAGAAATCTTGTTGAAAGACATTTAATGTTGATGTTCTCCTGCAATTAACACCGTGATAGGTGGTATGTTGCTTAAGTAATGATTCGGGAAGCTATTTTAAGCAGCGGTAGCGTGAAGCAGAGCTTGCCAGGGTGTGGGACTTGCAGTAATGGCCTGATGTCAGTTCAGAGCACAGTGCCAGGATGCTGCTGTGGCTGATGGTTTCTTCTGCTGTTGCCACTCCGATGGTGAAACTTGCTGACGGTGGCCCCGAAACAAATTAAAGTAGTCGACGTGGCAAAGGTAATGTGGTTTTGATGGTGCCTCTCCAGATGAGGTAGTCAGTTATCCATTATCTCTGGCATAACATCTTAAAACCCCGTAGTATTTTTGAGTCCACGTCCTCCAAGTCATTGTTCGTCCTGTCTCTCTGGCAGGATGGTGGTGCTCTTGGGTTGGGCTCACACACTCCCATGTGCAGGTTTTTTCCCTCCAGGAACCAAGTTCCCTGGTTGATGGGAGAACCCATCAATCTTTTGGTCTTGTGCGTGGCTTTGCCTTTTTCTTCCTCTTGCAGTGGTCGGTTGGGTTAGTGGCTCTCCATCTCCAGCGCCACAGCACCTTTTCTGAAGGGTGTTTTTTGCTTTAGCCCTTTCCTTCGCGCCCGTGATCTTGGGTCTGACACTCCTGCAGGGTGATTACTCCACCGAGGTGCAGCCAGTCACCCAGCTGCTCCCCGGCCTTAATCCTTTGACTGCAGCAGCTTCTGTGGGTCTCGAGTTAAAAACGAAGAGAAAAGCTTTACAACCAACCTAGAAAAGCAGCTTAAACATTCAACAGCAAGAAGAGGAGGCGAGTTTGGGCTGATGTACTTGCTGTTCTAAACGTGCATCCTGTTACTGCTTCAGTGCTTAAGCTGTTCCTCTCTGTCCAGAGAATAATCTTGGTTGGAAGGGATCCTTTTAGCCCAGTGCCCCCCTCGGTGTGGGGCCAGTTGGATGAGGTTGGTTGTAAAGCTTTTCTGCTTGCTTGTAAGTAGAAAGAGACACAATTTTCAGCAGCGTGTGGCCAAGCGTTAGTCCCTTTGTTAACAGAGGTAGGGAGTTACGTAGCTCAGCTGCAGAAGCTCATCCTCTGAAACAGGAGCAGGGGAGGATTTGGCAGTGGAAATCTGGGGCCAAATAAGTTTTGGAGTAAGAGCTGGCGCAGTAAGTTGGGGCTGATGTTTGAGCTCTGTCTGGTCACTGCACCAAAATAAAAAGGCAGCCCCCAGCAGTGCCCCCAGCTTCCTTCTGTGTTGCCAAATACTTGGAAAGGGTTTTATAAAGGTTTTTCCATCCCCTGTTAAATGTTTAGCAGCAGCTCAGTGATGCTAGTAGGGGCGGTGACCTCTCTTGATGCTGCTAAGCTTCTGCAAGCAGGCAAAAAGTTAACTGGAAAAGACCAATCTGTGGGCAGTAACAGCTATTTTAAAAAGCTGCAAGAAATAATCCTCCTCAGCTATGAAATGATCTTCAGTAAATTGTTGGGATACCAGCTGTCAGGTCAATGTTCTGGTTCCTTAGCGCCCATCTGCCCCGATCCTGC
Organism: Stercorarius parasiticus; assembly: GCA_013396915.1. NCBI lineage: Eukaryota > Metazoa > Chordata > Aves > Charadriiformes > Stercorariidae > Stercorarius > Stercorarius parasiticus. The sequence goes on from VWZL01003848.1 coordinate 5,953, forward strand.
GTCGGCTCTCTGCAAGCGCTCAGGAGTTCATGCTGTTTGCTTGCTGCTGGTTTGAATATGAGACTTTGTGTCTTGGAGGGCTTTATGCCGAAAAAAGTCAGAGATTCTGCTGATTCGCAACAGTATCATTTGGGAATTCATTTTTCTGAGATGGCTTGCTTGGTGTGGTTCAGTTCTGCCTTCCCTTAAGCTGTGTGCAAGTCACATGAGACTTATGAACATGGATCCTCTTTGACTTCTCTCTGCCTGCACCCAGACCACTCTCTGGATCCCCCGTGTCCCGCTGCAGCCTCTTCTAAGCTGGTTATGAAACTCCGTGTTATCTCATTCCCTCCAAAGATGGTTCAAAACCGCTGTCAGCCCTGTCTCTGTGGTTAATCCAGAAGAGGTGTGTTGATGTGGAGGGGAAAGCAGTTGGGGCAGAAAATCTTGCTCTTTTGGTGTGTGTGCTTCCAGTTTGGATGCCATTTAATACCTCTTTTTTTCCCTTTGTACAGGCAGTGGCTTTCAAGTAGGTGATTTTTGAAATTAAAAGTGCAGCCCTGGAAACGATCTACTTGAAGCTGGGAGGCAGCACTTTGTTAGGAAATCACGCAGCCCTTGAGATTGGAAGAGAGGCATTTCACAGCGTACGTGGTTTAGCCTCGCTTCATTTGGAGGTAAACTTACCGCTGCTGGGGCAAGGCTACCTCTCTCTCCTAAGGCTGACAATGCTGGCTTCTCAAAGCCTAATGTGGCTTCCCCTGGGCTAAGCTGTCTGCAGCATGCCAGAGATCATCAGCAGGTCAGGCTTGTGAAATACCCGGTGTCCATCAGCAAAGCTGGCTCCCACACAGAGGGAAGGCTGGGCTCTGGGATCGCTGCCCTGCGGGGCCCTTCCCGGGGTGAGGAGGAGTGTGCTGTACCGCAGACCGTGTGAGAGCAGCACGGGGATGGCTCTGTCTGACATTATATGTCTATGCATATGTCCTGGTTTGAGCTACACAGGACTAATTTCTAATGGTTAAGAAAACTGCACTTTTAGAAGACGCTAGCATCTGAATTCATGAAAATATATACTTTATAGCCAGCCCTGGGGTGCGGGTTTCAAGGTCTCAGTGTTTTCGAGCCTTGCCAGGTGCAGAGATGAGGAGGAGTGAGGCTCGGGCACTCAACCCAAGCTGCCAACAGGGTTATTTCATACCAGGAGCATCACATTCAATAGAAATTAGAAAGTTTGCTGCATACTGCCCTCTCTCCCGTGATGGCTGCAATCCTGAGAACTCCTTGCCCTGGTGCTGGAGCCCTGAGCCCTTCCCTTCCAGCTGAAGCCGCAGCGCTTGCAGGGTCCCACATTGGCTGTCCCTGCGGGGAGTGCACGGCTTCTGCTGATGCAATGGGCTAAGTATAATTTCTGTGATCAGGATCAATAGTGGTTCTCCTGGGTGAGGAGGGGTCATTGGATGAGAGAATAATTGTCTAAACGACAATAAGTTGTTGGGGGTTTCTCAAACCACAACAGCATCCTTGGCACGGGAAGGACAGAGGTCCCTGCAGGAACAAGGTCCTTCTCTCGGCCTCTTGGAGCTTCTTCCCCTGCATTGGGCTGCTGCTTGACCCTTTAACTCTTAAATTGCACATCCCCAGCTTATGGGGTGAGGTGAGGCTTTGGGACATCATCGGTTGTTTTCCCCTCTGCCTCTCCTGCTCCCGTCGGTGACGGCTGGCCGGAGCCGCAGAAGCTTGTTCTCCTGTGTACCCGGCTCTGTCTCTGTCTTGGGCAGAAACTGCGGAATGTGCTCGGCTGCACCATCTGTGTTGTTACGCCTGGGCGCGTTTTTGGCCTCCTTGGTGGTTAACAGAAATAGATTTTAATTAAAAGCTCATTATCAAGTTGTCGTGTAGCATTAGTAAATAAAAATAACTTTTACAGCCCTGTCTTGTGGCTCAGTAAGTGGCAATTGGAAGTATTTGACATCACTTTATTTTTTAAAAAAATGGAAGAATATTGCATATTTGATTCCCCGTTTGCTCCAAATAGGCTTTAAATCCAAATAAATGGTTGTCTGTGGCACTGCTGTTATCATTCAAGTCCAGAAGGAGAAATAAATGCGGCCGATGGTCTCAAAATTATCTCTGTTTCAGTTGTAAGCTGTTGTGGGTGGGTGGTTTGGGCATCTCCTGGTGGGGTGAGGAACACGTGGAGCCTGCCCAATTATAGTTTCCCCGGTGGTTAGCGGGGGGATGCTCTGCTCAGCCCCTGCCCTCTCCCTTCTGCCAGCTCCCTCCCTCTTTCAGTCCAGAGGTGTCACATCCTCTGATTGAAGCTTTCTTCTAAATGGAAGTAACATCACACGGTGGAAGCTGAGCTCCTGGGTCTTTTAGACCTCTGTGTGGTGTTTCAGACTGGCATGTCATCGCGGCAGGGGCTCTGTGCTCTCTTCTCATCCCTAGCACAGAACTAACGCTTAATAAAATGATCTGCTAAGGTGAAAAGCCATTTTCTGCATTATTTAAGGATAAATTGGTGCAGTAATATATTCTACAGATGTTAGTCATTTCTTCAAGGCCATACGGTTGCGTCGTGTGGGGTGCGGAGGGACCGTTGCAATGGGTTTGTGTGCCCCGACTGAGCTGGTGAGCGCTGCCTTCATCTCCTCCACTCCCTTGTTTGTGCCCTTATTCCCCAGCCTGACTCCAGGGATGGCTGAAGCTCCAGTGGTTTGCGTTTGTGATGACAAGAAGGCGAGATCTCCGTCCACCATCCCCAGACAGAGCCAGGTCCTGTCCCCTGGAGTTTGGGCATCTCCCTGTTGTCCGAGGAGAGTTTCTTGCCTGAGGAACCTTAATCTTCACTGGCTAAAAAAATATCCTTTTTTTTTTTCCTTTTTCCACATAGCTGGTGTAAATTCAATTTGACCTTATTGGAAGACAAGCATCACCCGATGCTGGTGGGTTTGGGGAATCGCTTTTTTCGGTAGACCCCCTGCTCAAGCCTCTCCGCGCAGGAAGCTTGCACTCTTTGTGCCCATTTTTCATAGCACTTGGCCTCCCTCCTTGTCACCCCATGACGAGGGGATCTCATAACCCTTTGGCTCGGTTTTGCAGCCGGTTTATTGACTCGTTAGCTGAGGAGTGGCTGTGAAACTTGACAGGAAGGTTCTGCACCGAAATAAATTGTCCAGTTGTCTGCTAGTTGGAAATGACTCTTGGTGCAGGTTAATAAATAATGCAAACCCTGTTAATAGATGCCAAATGCGATGTCTCTGCTGGAGAAAAAGATGATGCCAATAACCCGTACTGGAAGCACTCTATTCTAGCCACTGGCTGCTGAGTTTTAAGTGTTTAGTGCTGTTTACTTAAAATGCTCTGCTGATAAATCGTAAACGCTCTGTACTTAGTAAAGAAAATAAATTCCAGCTCTGCAGAATAACAGCCTTGCAGCACTTACCGGGTTTGTAAAGCGGCTCGTCCACGTCTTTCCTTCAGCCACTCGCCAACAATACCTCACAGCCCGCGTCGCAGTTGCGCTCATGGGAGAACGTGGAGCTGCGGATGTAAAGTGGATGGAGGATGCTGAGGTGACGCAGCCTCCTCCGTTGGGTTGAGGTTATCGTGATGTAGCTTTTTAGTGGGAGACTGAGCTTTATTACAGCGTTGTGCCAGCCGCTCTGGCATATGGCTGAGAGGGGATTTTTTTTTTTTTTCCCTGCTCGAAGCCACTTTGTTTTTGTTTTCAGGACCTCGTAACAGCTTGCAAAATGCTCTTTGTGCTTCAGGTGTCGCTTCAGTGCAGAGCAGGGGAATGGCGTTACGGGCAGAGGACGGGATGGGGAGCTGCCGGCCCCCCCCGGCTCTCTGCCCAGCCTTATACGGCAGCTCTCCCCATCTCCCCGTGCATGAGGGGGGCTTTTTTTGTGTTTTATGGCCAGGAAATGTAGCAGTTAATGATACAAGGCCTATCAAGGAAGGATCAGGAGGGCTGAGGTCATGAATGTCCATAAAACAGTTGGAGTTCAGCTGTCAAAAGCTGCCACTTGAATGCAGATCATGATTTTAAGTACTGAGGTGTGGAATGAAATCATGTATGTTGAAATAAAGGTGGCTGCCGTTCCATTTATATGTTTAATGAAGGTAATTCAGCACAGTCGGGGAGGATGTCTGTGCCATGTTATGGTTGGAGACTTTAGCACCGTGAAGGCAGGAATGTTAAATATATATTTCTGCCATAACGTCCGCGTGCAACGGTAGAGCGGCGGTGTAAAATCTAGCGGCAGAAGCAATCGCTTAAAATATTCCTGTCACCAAATTAAAATTGCGGAGGGTGGGAGGGAGGGGAAAACATGCAAAGCTCTTGCTTTAATGCTTGTTGCTGGAGCAGGAGCCTGTCCTGGGAGAGGCTTGGTGCAGGGCTGTGTGCGGGCAGGTGCACATCGCTCCTCCGAAGCAATAGGCTGAAATGGGATCTTTGCAGAAAGAAAGAAAAAAAAAAAAAGCCAATAATGCTTTACGCAAAGCAGTTTAATTCTAGTTAGGAAATAGCCCTTTGATGGCAGGCTGTTTTTATGTGCCTACAGAAATGGTACAAAATAGCTGTTTAAATGTGTCTTGCTCTGTTTTGTCTGAACCCTCGAATTAACCTCCCTCTTAAAATAATAGTCAGGAAAAAGATCTTCTGCAATCTGAACCATCCTGCGCCGAGCTGGAGCTCGTCATAGGGACTGGAGGCTAGCTAAATGTGTGAAATTAGGGTTGTATAATTACAACGCTGCAGAACTTGCTCCTCCTGGTGTTTTTGACCTCGAGGTGTTGACGGCGCTTGATATGAATTACAGAGAGGCTGTGGCGAGCCGTCCGGGGGTGGTGTGTTTTGGAGGCTAGCGTCGGCTTTCTTCTATTCTGGGACTGTCAGCATGTGTGTGCGCGCCCTGGGACCGGGGGAGAAAATAGCGATATAGTCATTTAATCACAGACAGTGGAATAGCAATAAGCTTGTCCTTGGCGTCTTTGCCCACAAGGCGGCAGTGGGTGACAGCGGGAGCGGCACGTCGCCTGCGCCAGCCCTCCCTGCCCTGCCTGAGCATTAATATTGATGCTGTCCAGGTGGCACCAAGATTGAGTTGTAGTGACAAGAGAATGCGTCGAGATCCTTTTGCCCTAGGGCTTTAGAGTAATGGCCATATGTCTCGGTCCAGCAATTGTTTCCACCGTGCAGATGGAAGACCGAAGTGGCTTTGGCATATTAGATTCATCTGCTTTATGTCCCTCTTCACCTTTCTGCCTCCCAACACCTTCTGTTTTTATGAGCAAACTTCAGTAACAACATAGATGCAGCTGCAAGATTGCTCAAAGGACACAGTCTTTGAGTGGGACCAATTTTCTCCGCTCCTGAGCTGCTTTTGTCACCAACATTTTCAGCAGAAAATGCAATTTGACTCTATCAAAATGTGGTCGGAGAGAACCACTGACTTCAGGGATAATTTTTTTTTTTTTCTGAGCTCTTTTTTCCCTTTTTCCCATGCACGGCCGGTAGCTGTGGACGAACGCACTTCGTACATAGATCATTTCCCTTGTGATTTTCGGGAGCTCATCGTGCCCTTGTCTATGAAACCCTGTGGTTGATACTGGAGTTTGTGCAGGGCTTCCTGGGGCTATAGGTAGAGATGTTAAAGCCACTGAGGGGCAGTTAAGAGTGATTTTTATTTCTTGCTGGAAACAGGTTGCTCATAGCAGCGCATGGCTGAAAAGGAGCCTCAAAAGGACCTTCAGGTCCTCCACTGAATGTCGGTGGGTTGCCAGAGGAAGAAGGTGGGGGAGCTTTATTTACATTGCTGTTTGCAGGGGTGGAAAAAAAATCGCATCTCAGTTTCCTAGTGAGGGAAGAGTTGCTGATCGGCAGATGAGATCAAATGGAAGGCTATAAAGTATGCTTCGGTAGGATGTTTCCTTCCCTGTACCAGATACCTTCTCCACACTCTCAAAGGCATCATGCATTGAAAAAAAGAAAGGATTTGGTCGAACGGAGATGAAGTTCTGAAATCCATCTTTATAACTCTGCTTCCTCTTTGCTCTCCTGCAGGTGAAGTGGAAGGGGAAGGACCTGTTCGATCTCGTGTGCAGGACACTAGGACTCCGAGAAACCTGGTTCTTCGGGCTTCAGTACACTATCAAGGATACGGTGGCTTGGCTCAAAATGGACAAGAAGGTTGGAACCAAATTCCCCTTGAGAGGTTGCGTGGGATGACAAAGGAGAATCTGCTTTTTTTCCCTCTTTCTTTGATTCCCCAAGGTTGCGTTATGTGTGGTATCAAAGTGAATTGGGTGAAGTGTATTTAAATCTCATCCCCACGGCATCTGTAAGTCATACAGGGAAGAGTTGGCAGGGATACCCCACCCCAGCTCCTTCTGAGCTGTGAATCCTCAGACCGTGCACACTGAATCCCCTCTTTTGGAGACAGCCGTGCTGGGATGCTGGACGCCAGGGTGACTGTAACGTAAATGAAACCTGAAAGTATCTTTTCTGTGCCCCTGAATGGCAAAATTTAGTGGAAAAATGAAGTTGCATCTTGGCTTCTGGTGCACAAAGAGCTAGGGGGGAGGAAAACCAGAGGAATGAAGTGGAGATGGAGGAGGAAACGCTTCACGAATATGCGAGCCTCCAGGCTGCTGAGAGGTGGATTAGAGAAGTGATAGGTGTGGTTCTGTTTGCATCCAAAGGCTGTTAGGCTAAAACCAGATGGTAATCGAGACTGTGAGGGAGGGCTGGGTGTCTCGCGTGTCATGCCAAGGTTTTAAACTAGCATGAATCTGAACTGGACAGTGCCAGCACAACAGAAAGGTAGCACGGAACAACACTGAAATCCGAGAGGAGGCAGTGCAGGGAAACAACGAGAAAGTTGGATGGTGGCGTAGCAGGATATAGCATCGCTCTGCGAGGTTCAGAAGAGGCAACATGCGTGCAGCAGATCAGGATCAACCTTTGCTGTCTCATTTCGCATGCTGTTTGTTTGGGCCTTGTTTGTTTTCTTGCATCGTTAGGAGTGTCAGAAATGTTTGTTTGTTTTCTTTTTTTAACTATGGTTTCTGAGCTACTTAGGTTGGTTCGTCAGTTCTAGATGTCTAAAGTGCTTGATGTGCTGATCTGAACAGAAGGGAGCTGCGTCTTGGCTCCAAGAGACGGAGCACTGGAGAAGCTGGAAAGAGTAGCTGAATGACTCTTGTATCCTACAGGTTCTGGATCACGATGTTCCAACAGAGGAGCCTGTCACCTTTCACTTCCTGGCCAAATTTTATCCTGAGAATGCGGAGGAGGAGCTGGTGCAGGAAATCACACAGCACTTGTTCTTCCTGCAGGTAGGAGCCCTGTCAGTACACTGTTTTCCAGACTGAGGGAGAAGGAGCCAGGATGAGCAGAAGTGCGAGAAGGTTCCAGGGTCAGAAAGTTGGTCAGCAAGAGTGTGCTCATCATTATGTTCCCACCTCTCCGAAGGGAGTTGTCTTCAACAACAAAAACTTCTTAAAATAGGTCAAAGCTGGTTTGTCTGGATGAAGCAGTCCCAGATGCCAGATTCGCAGACCTCGTAAGCTGGCTGTCAGGAATGATTAGGTGATTTGTAATATTAGTGTGTGGTAGCTGAGGGAAATGAATCTGTCGGATGTGGGCTTGAACGACACACACACAGCCTTGGCGTCCACCTCTCCGCAGGGTGTGGATATCAATTGTGCTGAGGGATGGCGATCGCCTTTGTACATGATAGCGTTGTTATGGGGAGCAGGGGAATTTCATCCTCAAGAACAGAATGCAGCCAACCTGTTTCATGTTTGGGCTGTACAGCAAGGTTCACCTCTTCGCAAAACAGCCTCCAAATAACTGGAGCAGAAGAAAATCCCAGAAGCACGGCTCCGTCAGACACTGACGGCAAAAGCAGCGGAGAAGGGGAAACCTAACGGTCTCACCTGCCCCAGTAACTCCTGTCCTTATGTTAAGCGTTTGGAAACTGTGGTTGAATGCATCTTCAGGCTTTTTTTCTTTTTTTTTTTTTATTTAAAGTACGCTACGCAACTTTGTGTCCTGAGAAATCAGCTCAGCTGATGTTGTTGTAGCAGTGCTGCATGGCTGGGAAGGAAGAGCTTCTATCACAGGAGCTCTCTTTCCAACAAGATCGATTTTCTGAAACTACGTCCTACAAAGGGTTGTGTCAACTGTGGTTACAGGAAGTGGAATAGTCCTGGTCAGACCCCTAGGTACTTATTGGGATGTTTCAGCTGCTCTGTGGCTGTTAACTTGAAGTTTTTAAAATAAATAAGTTATAAAAATAAATAAAAAAAAAGACAATCATTCTTATGTTTGTTACACGAAAGTAGAGGCAACCTGCATTTGGATGCTCTTGGAAATACCACTGTAGACTACAGTGTGCCCTGCCCTTTCAGATGGGCATCGAAGTGAGCTCACTGGCTTCGCGGTGCTCCTCACTCTTCCAAAGTTCATCTTTGTTCTTCAGAGCTAAAGGACTTCTAAATGCAAAGTGTTGCTGTTAATTTCCAAGGTCTGTCCGTGCACTCGTGTCTCCGTGGGGCTATTTTTAAATGTCCGATTTGCAATGGGCTTTATCCTTGATGAGGAAAAACGCTGTTGGCATCTTTGAAAAGGAAAATCGGAGAGGAAAAGCAGTTAAAGCTGCATTTTATAAATGCAGACCGTGACTTTTCTACTAGGATTTCTGATGATGAGAGGAGCCTGGGCTCCTGTAATGTGTTTGGGAAACAGCAGCACACATAAGCTGGCAAACTCTCCTGTTTTTATCTTAATGCAGGAGAATATCTTCTGTGATTATGTTGTAACCAACTTTGAGGACTCAAAGCATGTTATAAATTCAAATTGATGTTACTGCATCTCTGTGACAATCCATTTAAGTCTCCCAGGAAATAGTATGCTTTTTTTTTTTCCCCCTATCTTTATTCAGGAAAATTAGGTGTGCAAAACCAAAAAAAATTGAACATGACAGGTTTAATTTTTTAATGCACAGAAGCCAGCAAATGTAAAGCTGTGGCTTTTGGGAACTGCAGGTTGGGTCTCCTGGGAGCGTGCGTGGGGCTTTGCCCGCTGCTAAAAGCACTGCTGGGGGGGGACCTGTGGCTCTCACAGTGGGATCAGAGGGAATTAGCCTCCAGCACGGGTGAGCACTGACTTATAATGCAGCCTGAATATCCCAGAGCAAAACCCTTGTGTGCTCAGAGACTGGGCTGCAAACTTCTGTTTTTAATTTAGTGCTGTGTATAGATGTCATATCAATCCATAGCTTATGCCTTCACAGGTTTTATCCCCGTGTTTACATGCAAGACTTTCCCTCCGCCTTGCCTTGCCTTTAGCCATGGGATACAGGTTCTGTCGTCGTCCACATATAAATTTAGCTCTTCTCGCAAACCTGCCTGAAAAAGGTGGCCTGTGAAAGCCTGAGCCCTTCCCTTCTGAGCCACCACAGACTTCCTGGGCCTGAATTGTAATTAGTGTTAGGAAAATTGTTAACTGTGTGGTTGACAGCTCGAGTTAAAACAAACTGCAACCATCTGCTGCGACAGTCGTGCTTTGCGCTGCTCCACTAAATGTCTGTTATGTGTCCTTTACCGCTATGTGCAGGTGAAGAAGCAGATTTTGGATGAGAAGATCTACTGTCCTCCTGAAGCTTCTGTCCTGCTGGCCTCTTACGCCGTCCAAGCCAAGGTAGGCACAGGGGGAGTCTCCAAGGGCCTGCTGATGTTTGCGGTGGGTTGGCGTTGCTCCCAGGAAGCGAGGTGCTTTGTGATGGACCCGCATCCCAAGGAAGGGGCAGGCAGGGAAAGTTGTTAAAACTCGGGAAGTGAGGGGACTACATGAGCGCTGTTGCCTTCTCCGCATGGCTGGTTCCTGGCTGCCTTCAGATGTTGGACAGATTTTTCCTTTCTCTTTCCAGGACTCTTCAGCAAGTGCTCAGCTTATGGGCTGCAGTGCCTGCTCAAGTGTGGCTCAGTCCTGGAGCAGGTGAATTCCCCGAGCCCATGCTTTTTTGGATCTCCTCCTTGCTCTTGCCAGTGTAGCCAGAGGCAAGCCAGCTGTGGGACTTGCAGCTCTGCTGCTTCCCCAGAATACTTGTCATCATGATTACTTTATTTTGAGTGCTGCAGCTTGCCACATTAAATGTTATTGCAGTGTTAAAGGGCTCTTCTGGCTTCTCCTTTGATCTTGGGTGTTTGGTTTCCCTAGACAGAGGGAGAAGTCAATGGTCACTAAGTTCTCCTCGTTCCTTGGCTGAATTTTGCTCTGGACCCAGAGTCAGTGTGTTTTGTTGAGGATTTATTTAAGAGAACACTTTTTTCCAGTCTGGAGCATGCAGCCTTGGACAGCTTGCAGCAGCCCACAGCAGAGGGACTCCTGGGGTAGAGGGAACAGCCCAAGGTTCAGAAGTGGGGACGTTCTTGCAGGAGGGGAAGTAATTTCTCCCTGTCTATGCACAAAATGTACTACTGCTCAATTAAAAAGACTAATCTCCAGTTTATGCATGTAAAGTTAATGTCTTTGGAGAAGACGGGAAGTGACTGGAGTTTGATCACAGCCCAGCCACGTTACCGCTGTAACCTCGTGGTCGTACTCAGTTCTGCCTCTCTGGATGTAATTCAGGGAGGCGTTTTGGCTCTCGGGACTGCAGGCAGGTGACCGTGCCCTGGCCCTGGCCTTGAGGAGCATGACTGTTTGATCTGAGAGGAGCTCTCTGGTCTGTGAGACCACCTTAGCTGGCAGGGGAGGGGATCGGGCTGTGTTGCCTGAAGCGAGGGCCTGATCCAGGCTGTCTGGAAATGGAGGCCGGTCCTCAGTGTTTCCCTGTGGCTTTTTCCATGTTGCCGTATAATCTTCCTCATAACCCTTTAATCCATGCCCGGGTTGTCTGAATGCAGCCTCGAGTGACGTGCGGTGGTGTTCTTTGATGCTGAATGTCTGAATTTACTAGAAAAAGATATTTTCTCCTCATAGTCAGAATATTGATGAAACCATATTTTGTTCAAGAGACTCATCAGCCAGGGAAAGGCGAGTTGCTTTTAGAAATGTTTCTATTTGTGTGAAACATTCATCACTCTTATTAGAGTGCATGAGTAAACACTTACTTGGCTTTTTCTGCGTTGACCTGCTGAGCTGAGGATACACAGGGGATGACTTCTCCGGTTGCCAAAGTGAATCAACCGTTGAGTAAATATTGAGCCCTGTTAACTCTTGCCTGTGACGGCTTCTGCTCGCGCCATCGGGAACAGGCTGTAGTTCGGTACGGGGCTGTTGTGCCGTCATCCACTTTCTCTTCTTGCAGCGTGGCTGCTGACCTTGCGCTCAGTAGCATGCTCGACGTGCTTCACAATTGCTCGTCGTGAGGAGGTCAGCTGGAGTCAGAGCAGTTCTCCTGACCTTTGCACGTCTTGGTTTTGCACAGAGATTGTGAGAAGGTGGAAGAGGGATGCCTTTTCTGAGCTTTGCTAATGTGCTTTCATGTCTGCGTCACAGAATCACAGAATGACAGGGGTTGGAAGGGACCTCTGGAGATCACCCAGTCCAACCCCCTGCCAGAGCAGGGTCACCCAGAGCAGGTTGCACAGGAACGCGTCCAGGCGGGTTTGGAATGTCTCCACAGACGGAGACA
>VWZL01003848.1:17603-64262 GCA_013396915.1 Stercorarius parasiticus
CTTGTCCTGTCACTGGGCACCACTGAGAAGAGCCTGGCCCCATCCTCCTGACACCCACCCTTGAAGTATTTATAAGCGTTGATAAGATCCCCCCTCAGTCTTCTTTTCTCCAGCCTAAAAAGACCCAAATCCTTCATCCTTTCCTCATAAAGAGAGATGTTCCAGTCCCCTCATCATCTTGGTAGCCCTTTGCTCTCCAGCAGTTCCCTGTCCTTCTTGAACCGGAGAGCCCAGAACTGGACTCATCACTCCGGGTGCGGCCTCCCCAGGGCAGAGCAGAGGGGGAGGATGACCTCCCTCCACCTGCTGGCCACACTCTTCTTGATGGCCCCCAGGATGCCATTGGCCTTCTTGGCCACAAGGGCACGTTGCTGGCTCATGGGCATCCTGTTGTCCCCCAGGACTCCCAGGTCTCTTTCCACCGAGCTGCTCTCCAGCAGGTCAGCCCCAACCTGTCCTGGTGCAGGGGGTTATTCCTCCCCAGGTGCAGCACCCTGCACTTGCCCTTGTTGAATTTTGTAAGGTTCCTCTCCGCCCAACTCTCTCAGGCATCGCCTTTCCTTGCTGCCCCTCCACGCTGGATTTCCCCTTCTGCTTATATTTATTCTTTTTTTTCAGCAAAGGAGAAAGCTGAAAGCACGTCTTTGGTATGGAACTGGGAAGAAAGATGTTGCAGGTCATCTCCTTCTAGTTAAATAGGGTAATGATGTCCTCTCTGGACAAGAAAGCGGCCACTGAGCACAGTAATTTCACTAATAACGTGCTGATTTGCTTGATTAGGGGCATAATAGCCTGACATAGCAGTGTGTTTGTAGCCATTTGATTGACAGCCAGGTTGGTTTGTGCTGTTGTTGCACACCTACCTGCAATAACAAAGTACGCGGGTGGGTCATAAAAATAAAAGCTTATTTATTTCTAAATGGTTGTGTTCGTTTGGGGAATTACCGTGTGTTTTCCCCTCCAGCCCTGCATTCGAACCACCCACTCTGCTTTCAGACGGTGGAGGCGGTTGAGGTTTTAAATAGCTGGGAGAGACGTGGAATCTACTGAAAAAATACGTCCCGACAGAAAATGGTAACGTCTGGGAGGTTCTGCCATTTCTTGCCCCTTAAATGCAGGTGGCTGCCGTGCTGCAGCCCTCTCAGCGCTTCAAATCTTGTAGCACTACCAAAGGGCTCTTCTGCTTTTGGGTTTTTTTTTTTCCGCCAAACAAAAAATATTTGGTGTAAATAGTTTGAAGCTGAACACCCCATCTTTATCCGGGAGGTAAAAGCAACTTCCATGTGCCACCGTGAATATTCATCGCATAGTTCAATTAACAGGAGCTGAAATTCCATGACAGTTTTGAAGTAATGATTTAATTGAAAAGGTCTTTAAAAGTATGTTTGCCGAATCATTTGAGCCAACACATACTGCAGTTCTTAAGCCATGTGTTGATTTTTGACTTGTGAATAATTAATGTTCTCATCCAGGCTCCCTCTCGGTACAAATATTCCTTGAGGACGCGGCAATATTTTTCACCACGTGAAAATCACATAATCCATGCTTAGTCTTGGATCTCCACGGTAGATCACAACAAAAAATAATCGCGTTAATCCTATTTGCTATTGTTTTCATCACCTAAAAATGATTTATTTTCTGCCTCTCCAAGGTTATTGGAGTTGTCTCCTTTGCCGGTGACATGTTTTTATTGCTGTTCCCTTTTGATGTGGGTTCAAGGGACGTGTACCTGCAATGTGCTGCTTTTTGAGGAGCTCCGAGCATCTCTAGACCTTGGAAGACAGACAATTGCCGCTGCTCAGCACCCTCCTGAATGAAATCCATGGTGGTTTTGTTGTATTAATTGAAGTCTGAGTCAGTGTTGATTGTTGCACACACTTCCTTTGCATCTGCATTGGCTCCGGATCAATATTTGCGTCTTTAATCCCTTCTTGTCGTCTACATGAAACGTTGCTCCCCAGGCTGCGGAGAGGATGTATGTGTAGGCTTTTGATGCTGCTGAGCTCTGGTTTTAGCGTATGATGTGATGGTTCTGTCAGTAAAAGGAGGCTGAGATGGAAAGCTTCCCGACTTACTACGTGACCACCCTGTGCGTCTTGGTCTGGCTTTAAAAACTGTCACCGTTTTGTACTTTCTGAGCTGAGATCCTTCAAAAGGCAGGGAGGGAAGGGCCGTCTCCCTTGCAAAGGGAGTGACTTGAGCAAACATGTCTTGTGTAATCGGGTAATGTCACTGCAGAGTCCTGTTTGCCAAGTGAATGAAAATCGCAGCATTTCACGTACGTGCCTCGCGTCCGTCGGCCTCTTCTCTTGAACTTGCTGGGTTGTTTGAGGTGCCGTTTTCTGCTGGTTTCCTGCCCTCTTAAGCTGTACAGGAGGTAAATTCATTTTCACATGCACTGCAGGGATGCTTGGCTTTTCCATCTGTTAATACGCGGTTTTATTTCTCAGTCACTTTATATGCCACTCAAAAAGATGTAAATCTAAACAAATACTAGTAATTACTGGATGCACTTAACAAATCTGAATTGGATTCCACAACCCAGTTGAGCAACAGACCCTGCAGCAGAAAAGCCGACACCTGCCCAAGAGGAGTCTGTTGAACTCCTGTAGTTTTTTTTTTTATATTTTTTTTATTAGGGTGGTGAGCAGCCATGGAGAAACCGCCATCTGCCTCCCCCAAATTAGTGGTATCAATCAGTCTGGGGACAGGTCTTTGTCCGTATCTTGATTCTTTGTCTCACTACCAGTGGGAGGGCAAGGACCTCTCAGCTATAGAGTGAGTCTTTCCTTGCATCGGAGGAAATGTTCAGTTCAGTTGGAAGGGACTTAGAACGATCATCTAGCCCAGCTGGTGGACAGATGGTGGGACGTCAGCTGATGGTGGGACGTCAACTGATGGTGGATGTCACCTGATGGTAGGAAGTTTTGTTCTGCTGCATGTGTAGGAGGAGGTTCTTAGTTTCTATTAGCAATCAAATGACAAAGAAAATACGGTTATTCCATTTACTGAGCAGCATATGTTCCCTGCTCTAACAGGTTGTGACGTGAAGGGTGTAAGCAGTCTGTATGTGTTGCTTCTCCATGGAGTGGATGTGTAAGGCTGAAGAGTTTTACTTGATGGTGTTGTTAACGTGGGGTGGGCACAATATTTGTGTTTCTTTCCAGTACGGCGATTACGATCCCAATGTCCACAAGCGAGGCTTCTTGGCGCAAGAGGAGCTGCTTCCAAAGCGGGTAAGGAGCTCAGCCGAGCAGAGGAGTAGATTTCCTTCAAGCCTGGTGGTCTTTTGTGTAATTGAGCCCTTTGCAGCAAGGGTCTGTGTGGCACTGCCAGCGGGGTGCACCCTGCCTCACTTTCCTTGGGCGTCCTTACCAAGGCAAACAACCCAAAAAGATGTATTGAGGGAGGAGAATTCAATCTCTTTCTGACATATTTTAATAAAAACAGAAGGAAATGGTTTTTTTCTTTTCATCCTGCCTGCATAGAATCGCCCAGCTTGGAAGGGACCTTTAAGATCATTGAGTCCAACCATCAACCTGACACTGCCAAACCCACCACTAACCCGTGTTCCTCAGCACCACGTCTGCCCGGCTTTTAAATACCTCCAGGGATGGTGACTCCACCACTTCCCTGGGCAGCCTGTTCCAATGCTTGGTCACCCTTTTGCTTGATCACCCTTTCGGTGTAGAAATTGTTCCTGATTTCCATCCTAAACCTCCCCTGGCGCAACTTGAGGTCATTTCCTCTTATCCTGTCGCTTGTTATTTGGGAGAAGAGACTGACCCCCAGCTGCCTGGGGATGGCCTGGGGACAGCTTGCCTGTGCTGAGTACTTGGGAGGGTTGAGGGAGTGCTGGGCAATCACAGGGCATGGGGCTGAGCATCCCCTGCTGAGGTTCGCCTGTCTTGACGTGGGACATGGGGCTGGGGAGGGATGGCTTGGGGGTTGGGGTGTTTCTGGCTTGCTTGCTGGCTAAGGAGACTGTCGCAAGAGTGACAGTGTGACCTGGTCTCTATCTCCTCACATATCTCAGGTAATAAACCTCTACCAGATGACTCCGGAGATGTGGGAGGAAAGGATAACAGCCTGGTACGCAGAGCACCGAGGCAGAGCAAGGTGAGTGCGCGCTGGAGTGGTGAGTTGGGGTCAGTCCCCTTCCCTGAAGAGTCACCAGGGTTTGGGGAGCTTGGGCAGGTGACGGATGGGCTGTGCTGACAGCAGGGTTAATCCAGCACACCTCTGGAGCAGATTCATGAAGGCAGAGGGCTTTCTTTGCTCTAAATAAGCCCTGCTGTCCCCTGGTCACTGGAGAATTTAGGACTGATGCTCAGTAGCCCGCAAAGGGGCAGGGAGGCAGGCAGCCCTGCCTGCCCAAGGGAGCCAGGGTGCCTTTGGGGCCAGGAAAAGAAGTGGGGCTTCAGACTGATGAGGTATATTGTTGCCTTGGGTGGTAAAATGCTCCTTCTGGGGGATAAGCTTAAAGTCAGATGGATCTGAAACAGGGGCCTCCCAGCCAGGGATTTCTTATATATGCTTAAGGGATTGGGAGAGGGACAAAGCAAGGCTTGCAGTGCTGCGTCTCCCTGGGCAGGCGTCAGCGGCCATTAAGATGCCAGCAAGCTGCAGACTGGGATTTGCTGTTGGACTTTATTGATCCTGACGGCAAAGAGTGGCTTGACCTGTGCGATAGAGACAGTCCAGGCTTTAAAGCCTTGTGTGTGCTTAGGATCGGAAAGAGCAGCCATCCCCCTCTCTCTGATCCTACCAAATGTCGTAACACTGGCCTTTTTTTTTGTCTGACAGAGATGAAGCTGAAATGGAGTATTTAAAGATAGCTCAGGACTTGGAGATGTACGGAGTGAACTATTTTGCGATTAGGGTGAGTGTTACATTGTGGGTCACGTTTTTCTTGCGGGTGTAGCTCTTGTGTAAGTCTTCGTCTTGTGTGTTGGCGTGAGATTGGCTGAGTGGAGCCCTGGAGAGCCGGCAGACCTGGGAGAGGGCTGCGGTGCCTTGGTGGGAGTCCCTGGGAGGCAGAAGCTCTTTTAACACGCACTGTTGGTGGGTCATTGCTTGGGGCTGGTTGATGAAGCTAACAACGGTTCATCTCAGACCCTCTGAGTGGAATAAAAGGGTTTTCTGCTCTTTCCTTTCCTCCCGTAGAATAAAAAAGGCACCGAACTGCTCCTTGGAGTTGATGCCTTGGGTCTTCACATTTATGACCCAGACAACAGGCTGACCCCTAAAATCTCTTTCCCGTGGAACGAGATCCGGAATATCTCATACAGCGATAAAGAGGTATGGATACATCTCCCCTCTTCCCTGAGAGCAGTAAGAACACAATTGTGATTTAAAATGACTTCTCTTAGCTTCTCTGTCTGCTGTGCTTAGCTAAGGGCAGCTCAGGTTCTCCAATTGAAACCTTAATTCCAAGCCTTCCTGAAACCTTCCAGGAGTGGGCGTACAAAAGGTCAATGGGGAGCTATTCTCCCATTTGGTTTAAGAGTACGGTCAAACCCTCTATGCAATTTTTTCAGAAAACCAAAATGGCTGGTGATGTGCTCAGCCCAGATATCAAAGTTCAGAAGTTGAGATCTCTACTGTATATATTAGAGTATATATTACTGTGGATATGTACTGGCTTATGAAATCCAGTGAGATGTATTTCTGGCGAGAAGAGCTCTTGCCTCTTGCCATATCATTACATCATCTTGAGTTTTCAGGCTGCTGGGCTTGGCATAACCGCTGGAATCTTTTTAGGAAGTTAAGTAATTTAAGGCCGCTATTGGATAGGTATTTATTAAATCCAGAGCATAAATATGAATCTTCTGAATCGTTGGCCACCAAACCTCATTGAGAATAGCAGTGAAATTGGCTGCGGAGGGGAATCTGAGCTGCTCAGTTTTCAGTCTGAGAGAGATGCTCAAAGAAAACCAGCTGCCTTCATCGTAAGGGGGAAAATGAACTTCTTAATTAAAAATTGTTTTCTAATCTAAACATGATATTGATCAGGGTAAAAGCTAAAGGTTTCTCATCAGCTGCATTTATTGAGTGTCTTGTGAAGTTTCAGAAGTAGTAAGGCAGTGCTGGAATTATAGAGTCACAGAATCTTCATGGTTGGAAAGGACCTTAGAGATCATCGAGTCCAACCATACACACACACAAAAAAAACCTCTACAATCTCTGCCACTAGAGCATGCCCTGAAGTGCCAAATCTACATGTTTCTTAAATACCTCTAGGGATGGTGACTCAACCACCTCCCTTGGCAGGCTGTTCCAGTGCCTGACCACTCTTTCGGTAAAGGAATTCTTCCTAATATCTAATCTAAACCTCCCCTGCCGCAACTTCAGACCATTTCCTCTGGTCCTGTCATTATTCACCTGGGAGAAGAGGCCAACACCCACCTCTCTGCAACCTCCTTTCAGGTAGTTGTAGAGGGCAATGAGGTCTCTCCTCAGCTTCCTCTTCTCCAAACTAAACATGCCCAGTTCCCTCAGCCTCTCCTCATATGGCTTGGTCTCCAGACCCCTCACCAGCTTGGTAGCTCTCCTCTGGACCCGCTCCAGCACTTCAGTGTCCCTTTTGCACAGAGGGGCCCAGAACTGAACACAGTACTCGAGGTGAGGCCTCACCAGTGCCGAGTACAGAGGCACGATCACTTCCCTACTCCTGCTGGCCACGCTATTCCTGATACAAGCCAGAATGCTGTTGGCCTTCTTGGCCACCTGGGCACACTGCTGGCTCATGTTAAGCTGGTTGTCCACCAGCACCCCCAGGTCCTTTTCTGCCGGGCAGCTTTCTAGCCACTCTTCCCCAAGCCTGTAGCGTTGCTTGGGGTTGTTGTGACCGAAATGCAGGACCCGGCACTTGGCCTTATTAAACCTCATACAATTGGCCTTGGCCCATCGATCCAGCCTGTCCAGGTCCCTCTGTAGAGCCTTCCTACCCTCAAGCAGATCAACACTCCCACCTAGTTTGGTGTCGTCTGCAAACTTACTGAGGGTGCACTCAATCCCCTCATCCAGATCATTGATAAAGATATTAAACAAAACTGGCCCCAAAACTGAGCCCTGAGGGACACCGCTGGTGACCGGCCGCCAAGAGGATTTCACCCCATTAATCACAACTCTCTGGGTACGGCCATCCAGCCAGTTTTTAACCTAGCGAAGAGTACACTTGTCTATGCCATGATTCGCCAGCTTCTCCAGGAGAATGCTGTGGGGGACGGTGTCAAAGGCCTTACCAAAGTCCAGCTAGACAATGTCCACAGCCTTCCCCGCGTCCAGAAGGCGGGTCACGTGGTCATAGAAGGAGATCAGGTTGGTTAAGCAGGACCTCCCTTTCCTGAACCCATGCTGGCTGGCCCTGATCCCTTGGCTGCCCTGCACTTGCCGTGAGAGCTCACTCAAGATGATCCTCTCCATGATCTTTCCTGGTACCGAGGTCAGGCTGACAGGCCTGTAGTTCCCCGGATCCTCCTTCCGACCCTTCTTGTAGATGGGCGTCATATTAGCCACCCTCCAGTCGTTCTCTTCACTTATTTTCCTCCTTAAAAATAAAGAGCTTCACAACTCTGCAGAACAGCCCGGCACTTAGTGACTTTCGACAGCGTTCCTGCCCGTGACGGATGAGTGTGGTGGAAGCTGTCTGCACAGGTTTTGCCTCAGAAATCTGGGGACTGAAGCCTCCCTAACGAGGCCTTGACACAAGACTGTAATAGAGCTTCCTCTTAGGGGAAAGGACTGACACCTTCCATTGGGTCAATCATCTGTGTAGTAAGATGACCACAAGTAGACCTGACGTGATAGTAAACAGGCTTAATAGCTGGGTATGACAGCTGCGCCCGCACAACAGAGGGGTTTAATCCTTCCTAACAAAGATTGACTGTTTACATGGCACTGAAATTCCTCTCCTGGCATATTTCTGCTGTCGCTTTCAAAGACTGGTGTGGATTCTGCTGGTGCCCGAGTCCGGGGATATTCATGCACGTCTGCCTGTGTGAAAGTCTTGAAAGATTGGCTCTTAAACTGACAAAACGAAACGCTGCCAGGGCAAGTTCGGCTGAGCCCTTTTCAGGCAGTACAATGTATTGACAAATAGCCCTACTTTAATGGACACAGACTGCCTGCTTGAGCGCTGTCTCTTCAGCTGGTTATTTCTGTAGCGTGTGGGGGAGTGATGGAATATATGCATGCCTTCCAAAAAATGGGGTGTTTTGGAGCACTCCATCTCTTCAAGTACCCTTTTGGTTAGTTCAGAGTCTTCCGTCTGTCTTCTGTGTTACCCGAACCCTCGCATCTGGCGATGCCACCTATATCCTCTTGAGACACCTGCTGTGGGAGAGCTCTTTGAGGAGGGTAAACCCAGGCCATGGTTAGAGCTGTTAGGTGGGCACACAGAGTGTAAATAAAAGTTAGAGTAAGGGAATAATACTCAGAGTTGCAGAGTAGTCTTGTGACTTGGCTGGCTTCTGGAGAAGAAAGTGCATGGAGAATCCCTTTAAGGACCCCGTGCAAGTGGAGGTGTCAACAGGAAGGACTGCAGTTCCTGTTTCTGTGTTCCTAATGCGATCCTCCTGCCCATCCATGAGCTGAGCTGGTTCTTCCGTCAGAAGTGTCCTGAGTTTCTGCCGTACCTTCTCCGTTCTCTACAGCTGCCAGGAGAGCAGCATCTCGCCTTTCCTCGGGAGGTGCTGAGCTGTCTCTGCCCTCTGCAAGGTGCCCGGCAGAGGACACGGGCTGTCGGGCGTCGCAGTCTGTAGGTGGACGGCACTCTAATCGCTTCTGCGTGGCGCTGGTGTTTTTCTCACCGGAGGAACAGTTGTCTCCTTGGTTGCTTTTGATACTAGTTCTCTGGCTTGGCTAAAAGCCACGGGGACAGCTCTCAGCCTTGTTTGTCTGACACTGCCGACCTCCTGTGAGCCAAAGCTTTCAGTAAGACTTTTATAGCTGTGTTTTTATTAAATGCACTGCTCTCTGATAACTCTCCCCCTCTTTATTTTTTCCTTTTCAGTTTACGATTAAGCCATTGGACAAAAAGATTGATGTTTTTAAATTCAATTCATCAAAGCTGCGTGTGAATAAGCTGGTAAGTCTACAGACAGAGTAATTTTTATTGCCTGCAGCAGTAGTTTCTGCCGGCAGTACGAGACAATGTTCTTTTGAGGCTTTTCCTTTGAGCAGTTGGCGGGAGCGTGCTGGCCTGGCTGGCCTGTAGATGTGCTTTGGTGTAGCAGTTACTACTCGGTCATAGCCTCTAGAAGAGAAGGGGGGGTGATCAAGTCAAGCTCCTTTACAGAACCTCTCCCCCCCGCCTCCTGTTTTTGTGCTCCCTTTCTGAGCTGAGGTTATGTCTGACCTGCATGGTGGAAGCACTTAGTAAGTGAAACTTTCTTGTCACCCCTGTCTTTGCTCCAAATCTCCTTTCTTCTCCTGCAGACCCATTCTGCCTTGTGACATAGGTCTCCCTGTTTCAGGACACACTGTTATCAGTCGTAGTCCTGGCTTTTTCCTAGGCTGATCCTCGCTGAGGACAATCTCTTTGTACAGGGATGAGAAGAGTTGAGGGTGTTCAACCTGGAGAGAAGGCTCCAAGGAGGCCTTAGAGCCCCTTCCAGTCCCTAAAGGGGCTCCAGGAAAGCTGGGGAGGGACCCTCGATCAGGGAGGGGAGCCATAGGACGAGGGGGAACAGTTTCAAACTGGAAGAGAGGAGATTTAGGTGAGATAGTGGGAAGAAATTGTTTGCTGTGAGGGTGGTGAGCCCCTGTCCCAGGTTGCCCAGAGAAGCTGTGGCTACCCCATCCCTGGAGGTGTTGAAGGCCAGGTTGGACAGGGCTTGGAGCAGCCTGGTCTGGTGGGAGGTGTCCTTGCCCAGGGCAGGGCGTGGCACTGGATGATCTTTAAGGTCCCTTCCAACCCAAAGCATTCTGTGATTCTATGAAGGTGGCTACATTGATCTGTTCTGTTCAGCATCTGTGTTGGAGACCAGCCTTAGTGAGTGTTCTGGATTTGGTATCTGGAGGAGCTTTGATCCAGATTCTGTAGTAGCTGTGCACCGTGTTAAGTCACATGAGAGACCCACAGAAGGCAGAGGGGGATATTTTTTCCATCCTTATAAGAGAGAGAGGGAAACTTTGCCATACTGGGTATAGGGTGTCCTGTACTTCATGTGCCGCTTCCTAACAAAGGCCTCATTCATGGCGCTCATCGGGTTCTTAGTGCTGTAGCTCCTCTGACTCTGGGGAGGTCCGTTATGACTTGTGATATGGAAGACAGGCATGCAAATCAGTCCATTGGAAAAGAATACGAGTTTAGAAACCTGCTTTTATTGCTGAAAAGAGCTTTCACTCTTCTGTGTACCCACCCCGTTGCTAACCCTCCTCTAGTATTGCCACCTTCCTTGTCTTCCTCCTTGAGTACCAGAGGAAGCCACACTGGTGCTCAAAACCCTTCAGCAAAGGTACCTGAAGGTGTCCAAGGAAGTTTTTGATAAGGCTTCTATTTGTGTGTAGTCTTGTCCAAGATGGAAAGTGGTTTTCCTTCTTTTTTTTTTTTTTTTTTAATCTCAATGCTTTAAACATGCAGTTGGGAGAAGGTGCAAGTTCATCTTGAACCTAAAGAAAGGGGACAGTGAGAACCAAGGAATCATCCAGAGCTGTAGAAGTCTTTGTTTTGTTACTTGTCCTAATGTCTTTTTGGGGCTGGTATAAAACTTGCCACAACTGTGCTATGCAACACAGTTGCACAGAAAATTGGTTTGTGGAAGGAGCTGCACCAGCCTGGGAGCTGGCGTTCGGTACGGGACTTAGCTCTGCCTTGGCTCCCTGCCCCTCATATGGGCACAAGAGCTCGTAGGCTTTGAGATCAGTGGGTGGAAGTGCTTACAAGCACCAAACCAAAGCTGTTCTGGTGTTTTTGTGTGTCAAGAATACAAACTACCTCATCATCATCATGTGTACAGCTGTTTCTCTCCGCTCTTCACCCTTGACTGGAATAGATTCTTCAGCTGTGTATCGGAAACCATGACCTCTTCATGAGGAGGAGAAAGGCAGACTCGTTGGAGGTCCAGCAGATGAAAGCGCAGGCCAGGGAGGAGAAAGCCAGGAAGCAGGTGAGAGACATCTCGTATAACTAGACTACGAGCCAAAATCGGAAATGCAAATGAACTTGGGAAGGAACAGTCTCCAGAATGACATCAAGCACATGGAGCAGCTTTGAGGGAAGGTCCAGCTGAACATTTCTTTTTAGTAGCCTGCTTCACCTTGCCAGTCGTTCTCAACTTGGCTCTGTAGGTTGATGGCAGCCTGGCATCCGAGTCCAGCCCCCACACAGGGACAAAATGGGGAGGGCAGGAGGGAAGAGCTAATCTGGGTGTCCTACAAGTGCGTGTGCATCTGCCTTGGTTTATGCCTGGGCTCCGTAGCTGGAAAGATGTAGTATGTTGGGGTAGTTGCTTGTAATTAAAGCAGGGGTTGTGAGGGGGAGCTGTGCTTTGCTGTAGTTCTTCGCCTCATTTTCTAATTACATGGTGATGGAATGCACGCCGACATTTCGGGGTGTGCAGCCTGCATGCTAATTTGGTGCTGGCCTCCTTTATCTGCTGCAGGTCAGCCCAGGCAGCGAAAACGGCTCTTTGGAGGCAGCAGTGTGTAGCCGATGAGCATATATCAGCAAATTGGATTGTATGAATCATTGTTTTCTGCTCGTAGACCTTTTCTACTCACTGAAACCCACACAGCTAATCTGAGTACTGATGCTTAGAATATAAACGTCCCTTTCTCAATAAAGCCTCTAGATAGCAGCAGCAGAACCCAAAGCAGTCACTTGCACCCAGGGAGGGCCTTACGCTCAAGGGACTGCTAAGTTAATGGATTTGAGCATGTTCACAGAGGTGCCTGCATGGTGCTGGACTTGGTGTTGAGGTGCTCCGCTGACGTGGGGATGTGAGGTGGCTTGTTTTGTAGGCATCTCCTGAAGCAGTTCTCCTTCCTGTAGCTTGTGGGGTGGCAGGAGAGGACAGGACGTGAGTCACTATGAGGGTAACCAGGCCAGCTCCTCTGGGGAAGGGGGGCTTCTTGCTTCCCATGGAGATTCCTCTGGTCAATAAGGAGTTGGCATTAGTGGAGCAAAAGGTCCTCCTCAGAAGAGCAGTGTGGTGTCCAAGTGCTGGTGGCTCCAGGGACAGGTTTTGCAGTCTTGTGAGTTCTTGATGCATTTGTATAATGCTAGCAAGACCCAAGATCCTGTGCTAGTTGGGCTGCTGGGAGAGGTGAGGGCACTGAGAGCCAGCAGGAGCTTATCGCTCCCATGAACTCTCCAATCCAGAGCTCTTGTGCTCTGTGGGAAAGGTCAGGCTTCAGCTGGGGTTAGATGCCCTCTCCCGAGCTGGCCACCGTGCTGCCTCGCCTGCTCTCCCTCCCTCCCCAAGATCCACCGTTGTTAACTGGTTCTAGGTAATCCTTTTATATTGGGAATTCTTGTTAATGGAAGGCCTGAGTGGGATGCAGATTTTAATGATAATTAATGAGGGGAACCTTTAATAGAAGGAAGCAGAGCCGTTAGAGCAGTGGGCGTCCCGCTTTCACAACACAGTTGGTGTCCAAGGAGCAGACAAATGTGTCTTCTCGCACTCACTTCCCTTATTAAACCCAGCAGGTGGCCTGTGCGATGCTACGAGTCCTCACTGCAGTGTGCAGATTTATAACGCACCCATCTCTGTCTTACTGGAGTGCTTAAACTAGGTGTGTTAATTAGCCCTATGGCTCCCTTTGGGCACTTGGCTAGCAGAGAGGCAGTTGTTGGGCATGCTCTGTCTGCACAACGCTCTCAGCATCTTCTGGGAAGAGATGGCAGATTCTGGTGGGGTGTCTCAGCGCGGCTGGGATGTTCCCCTCCTGGAGGAGCATTGCTATTTCCTGCAGACCGAGATGGAGAGAGTGAGTTTATTGTACCAAGGGATTGATAGAGGTGGTTGAACTCTTTGTGACCTCCCCTATAAATGAGTGGAAGTGAAGTTCCCAGCATGCTGGGTGAGATGTCTGATCAAAAGTAGCAGCTATCGACATCCTTCAAACTCCTGCCTTGAGGTGTGTCTATATTTGATATTTTGAAGATGTCCTTGGACTGCCATTAAGCCTGGTCTTGCTGTCTGTTCAACTTGCCGTAAGAACTAGAGTTCTAGGCATAGCTGGAGGTCTTGGGACCCTACCTGTCTGAGTCCTGCCCATGAGTCAGCGTAGGAGGGTACTGTTTGGGGACATAATCACCTGCGGGCAGCTTGTGGGGCAGCGCTGTGGGTAGCAGCCTGATCAGGGCATAGGGGATTGTCTCAGGAATGGCACTTTTCAGCAGGGTGCATCAGGTCACCCCTGTTTAATGAAGTTCCCCATGTCAATATGCAGAGAGGAGGCAGCAGCACAGTCCTCCGCTCTAACCCCCATGTAGTGACCCTTTCTCATCCTCTGGAAAGCCGTTTTGATGGGTGTTATTTCTCCTTGCTTTCCCCGATACATTTTTCCTAGATGGAGCGACAGCGCTTGGCCCGAGAGAAGCAGATGAGAGAAGAGGCTGAGAGGACAAGGGACGAGCTGGAGAGAAGGTTGATGCAATTAAAGGAAGAGGCAACGATGGCCAACGAGGCTCTGGTAAGTCTCCGGGAGGTTGTTTCCTGAGGCACTGCAGCCGTTCCTCACTCTTTCCGTTGCTGAAGCATTTTAGAAGGCACACTGTGACTGTCCTATGGCTATTCTCAAACTGCTGCTGGTGAACGGTGATCAGGAGGCTGGATGGAGTTGATTTCATCCTGCTGTGGGAGGAGCACAAAGGAGGACGATTTGGGACAGAGCCTGGGCACATCCAGGGCTTGGCTGCGGAATGCTGTGGGCTTTCATGGAAGGGAGAGACTCTGTGGGCCATGGCAGCCCTGCGGAGTGAGCAGCTCGGGATCCTGCTCCAGGGGTTGTAAGCACATTTGGGGAGACATTCAGTGTGCTTAATGGCTTAATGTGCCTTAATTCTCAGATGAGGTCTGAAGAGACAGCAGACTTGCTGGCTGAGAAGGCTCAGATCACAGAGGAGGAGGCCAAGCTCCTGGCTCAAAAAGCAGCTGAGGCTGAACAGGAGATGCAGCGAATCAAAGCCACGGCCATCCGGACGGAGGAGGAGAAACGGCTGATGGAACAGAAGGTGCTAGAGGCAGAGATGTTGGCACTGAAAATGGCGGAGGAGTCGGAGAGGAGGTCAGAGGGTACAACCTTGCAGCTGCCTCTGCTTTGCTTTCCAACCCCCTTCTGACATAGGTGGAAGAGCGGCTCATGCCTTGAGTTAGTCCATCCAATGGTTTGCAGTGAGCCTGTGACCTTCCATGCGCGGACAACAGCAAAGGGCCCTAAGGCTCAGCTGGTTTCTCTCTTAATCTCGCTGTTTCCCATAACTGGGCTGTCCCCGAGTAGGAAATGGTGCTGGTAGAGCAGTGATGGACCTGGTCTTTCCCTGTATTGGAGCTAGAGGCCCTTCTCTGAAGTCTTCTTTGGGAGAGATGCTGTGGTGAGAGCAGCAGGGCAAGGGGCTGTCAGCTAAGCAGGGGAGAAAGTACCGTGGTCCTTGGCACTCTGCCTTCACACCTCTCGTGCCCTGACGGCAGCAGCAGAAGCCAGCTCTACTTTTGGGTGATTTCTGTAAACACCCACTGCGTTCCCCAAAGTATTTGACAACATGAATAACACTTTTTTTCTTCCATATGGTAGATCTACATTCCCTATTCTCTCTTTATTCCTCTGTTTACCTTTCAGTTGTTGAGCTCTCCTTACCAGTCGTGAGGTCTCTGTTTCAGGTTAGTCTTGAGGTCTCCCTAGCTCCTGGAGTCCTCACTTCTTGTTAAAACTCTTGTTTCCAGCCTCTTGATACCACAGCCCAGGTCCCATGGTGCATTTGGTAGCGAGCAAGTGAAAGATCATCCTTGTTTCCTTCCAATTGATTACCCCTTTCCGTGTGAGAGCTTGCTTGGTGTCAGCCCTTCTGCTTGGATGAAAGCTGCCCTTGTTCATCTCTTCTTGCCTTGGTCTCTGTCTTGTGAAGTCTCCACTCAGTTTTTCAATCCAGCAGAGAAAGTGTCCTTCCCTCCTTTGGCTTTGTCCTTGTGGGGGGCCCTTGAGCCTCAAGAGTAAATACTAGTTCTAGAATTGCTGGGCCCTGCAAGTAGGCAAAGCTGTGCAATCTTAGGTGCTTTTTCCTTTTTGAATGTAGTAAATAATCATTAGTAGAGGCTTCCTTGTCATAAAACTGCCTCTCCTGCTGTGAGTCTGAGCTTAACTTTTGAAGTTGTTCTCCCTGTCCTGATGTCTTAGGCACGCTTCTCCAGCCCTTAGCCTTGCTCACTCATGCTCACGCAAAGCCCATAGCAGAGCTGCCCTTCCATGGCGTGGATTTGTGTGCTAATCAAAACGTCCCATGTGTCAGAGGTTCTGGCATTTCCCTTGCTCAAATGATTTCTTAGTTTAGGTCTTGTTGCAGGACAAATCTCATCCTATTCCACACCTACACTATAATCCTGCTTCTCCACCTTCTCGTTCCTCTCAACATCAGTCTGATATTTGCCATTTGCTGTTTTAATTTGTAGGGCGAAGGAGGCTGATCAGCTCAAGCAAGACCTTCAGGAGGCTCGCGAGTCTGAGCGGAGAGCAAAGCAGAAGCTTTTGGAGATCACCAGCAAGTCGTCCTACACAGTGAGTGTGATCTGTATGGTAGTCCCCTGTTCCCAGCCCATAAATGTGCTGCCCTCTGTAGCCTGGAGGAGTCTCGTATCTCCATCCTATCAGTGGAGGGGTATGAGCTGGTCAGAAACCCGTAACAGTGCTTGCTGTTTTCATCCCCGCACCTCATCCAGCAGACCATCACTTTGCTGTTGGTTTTTTCCCCCCCCACTTACCCTGCCTTATGCAACGAGAGGAAGGCAGCTGCTGGTGAAATTAAAGGCAGCAAATTTTAAACCAATTTAACAACCATGTCAGAGCCCTGCTTTGCTAGCGCCTGTGGAGTGTACCAGCTCAGCAATAACCTTTAAAATAGGGTTAAATACTTCTGAAATGGAGGATGTCCTTGTTCTTGTTAGGTGGGATAAACATTGTTCAGAACCTGTCGTTTCATTCTTTGGGCATAAACTGGACACTGTGCCTCTGTGTGCTACAAAAAAACTTCCTTGAAGGGAGATTATTCCATAATTGCCCATTAAGAGGATTTCACACCTTCCTCTGAAGCATCTGGTCCCGATTGCTGCCGGGGACTGAAACGCCAGACTAAATGACCATTGCTCCCATCCGTCTGGCAGTTCCTTTCCTCCGCTTCTTGAATTGTGCTGCGGGGCCTGCAAAACCCATCAAGTGCTCCCTTCCCCGCAGCTCACACCTGCCTCGGCCGCCGGTTCGCCTCCTGGCTGGTCTGAGGGGTGAAGGGGAAAGAGCTCGACAGCTTTGGGAACAGACTCAACAGACGTACCATACGTGGGAGTTACCAACCCACCTAGTACTGAGGTTTTAATTTGTACCTGTGGGCTCCTTTCCCCTCCTCTGGAAACTTTTGACGAGCAGGTTGAAGTAGGGCTTGAGATGAAGTCACTTTTCATCCCCATTCTCTGGAGTTCCCTGCAAAAATGCTCAGAAGCTTTTAAAAATGGCAGTGATGGAAAATAGTTAGGTGCTCTTAGCGATGGGACACTCAGTCAAGTGCTAGCTACCTCAGTGCTTGATGGAAGCTCCTTATTTTACAAGTCACTGGGATTCTGGGATCCTCCAGTTCTTTAATTCTGGGTATAACTTGTGCACAGGGTGGAGTGTCCTCACTGAAACTCTGCTGCATGGCTACATCAGCCCAGCGTTGACGTTTGGGCAGCTCTTCCGCATCCGTGTTCCCTCGTGTTGCTGTGTCCATCCCTGGTCAAACAGGCAGAACCCTTCTAGCGAATTTACACCCTTCTGTGTAAATCTCCGTGCCTGTGCTGGTAGCAGCTGCGTGGCTGCGTTCCTGCCTGCCGAGTTAAAGCCTCATTAACGGGAACATTGTAGGGTTGCATGGAGCTTGGCTCCACCCCTCCAGCTGCATCTGCCTGGAGGCAATCCATGCAGAACTGCCGCGTCTAGACACATGGCGCTGCCTCCTCTCCCTTCCCTAAAGAGCCTTGGCCTTCCTGACACGGCCGGTGCCAGGAGGGAAGGGGATGTGCTTTTTTCCTCCCCAGTTAGGTGGCAGGGTCCCCTCATGCAGCTGCTGCTCCTCCTGCTCCTCCACGGCTGTTGTTTTCCAGGGTCAGGAGGTGGCAAGTGTGACCGTTGTGCCCTTATCCAGGTGACGAACACCTTGCTGGGCTCTTCCATCCCCTCTAATGCCTGCCCCGCTTCTCCCTTCCCCTGTGGGCTCCCTCGTGGCTCTGTTGCCTGCGTGTTTGGGGTGAGATGTGCTGAGATCCTGTTCCTGCGCACCATCCTGAAGAGCTGGACGGGGGCGAGCCTGCCTCCCCTGCCAGCACCGGGGGGGACCCGGTGGCAAGCACAGCCCCAGGGAGGGAGCCCAGGGCGGCCTGAGGGATGAAGCTGTTCCGAAAGCTGCTGTTGGGAGGCTCATGTTCCTTGGGTGAATGGCAGCTCTGCCAAACAGTGCAGGATCCCAGCTCCTCTCTTCCTTAATGAGGGTGTAACGCTGAGCTTGTTCTTTTCTGTGGTCCCAGGGCTTGCGCTGTGTTGTCCCCTGGCACTGAGAACTGGTGAGGACTTCTCTCTAGGGGAACAAGAGCAGGAGAGGAAGGGGGGAGTGGATGGATATAGAATCATATAATCATTTAGGTTGGAAAAGACCTTTAAGATCATTAAGTCCAACCATTAACTTAACTCTGTGTTGCGGAAAAGGCAAGAAACGGTTAAATATCTTTATATTTTTTAAACTTTCCAGTCTCCAATCCTGATTCTTTAAAGCTTGTTTTGGTGTCTTTTTAGTCCTTGAAGCCCAGGCTGATTTTGTGATATGACTGGTAGGCGATGCATGAGAAATAAGACATGGATCTGAGTCTCAGACCATCAGGGCTGGGAGAACAATTCATCCTTTACTGACTTGGTGACAGCTCTTTGCCTCCTTCATTGCCCTTCAGGTACTACTCGTGGCACAACTAAAGGCAGTCAGCTCTTCTCTGATCCTCTTGAAGTAGTAAGTGGCTATCTTGGCCTTGCCCAAATTCTTGAGCAAAGCAAAGGCAGTGGCAGCGACAGGAGGAGCGATCCCTGCCGGGGAGGCCTCATGACATGACTTGCTCTGTGCTTCCTCCGTATCGTCTGTCTCGCTTGCTCTGTACTCCAGAGGGATGACCACTGTCAGCCTGGTGCTTGCCTCTATTAACTCCATGAAATTGCTTTAATGCAATAACAGGATTATGCAGTTTGTTCCAGGTGAGGAAACACATAAGGGAGAAGGTCTGTGTCCCCTTTGTCATCCCGTGTCCTGGTGACACCCCGTGTCCCCTGGATTAAAAATCTCTGCACCATGCAAGACTTGCCCAGGATTATTGCAAATGGCAGGGAAATGCGTTGGTCCTGTGCTTTTGAAAGCCCTTGGCATGCTCTTTGCTCTTTCCTTACTCTGCCTCACTGCAGCTGCTCTCTGCCTTCACCAATTTTTTCGTTGCTTCATGAAAGAGCGCTGCTGGGGAAAGGCAAGGAGGTGGCCATAGGAACCCTGACAAATTGGCATCTGGACTTAATGATTGCAGCAGCTGAAATTCCTGCTCAACTGTTACTGCTGGTTTTTGGGTGTTTTTTTTTAAAACAAAACCCAACAAGCTTGTGCTGAAAAAAATGCTGGAGGTTGTTTGAAGGCCAGCAGACTGGTTCTGGTGATCCTGGCTCCCCTGCACAGCAGAGGTGGTAAAACGTCACGTGGGAAGGGCTTTGCGGACACCTGTGTGCCTTACAGGGAAGGGACTTGAATGTCAATGGGATGCAAGTATTTAAATGACTTAAGTGCTTTGGCAGACTTGTCCCCTTTCCTTCGAGACTGGAATTTAGGTGCTCAGCTGCCCCTCTCAGCGCTTTCTCCAGAGTTAATGCGGTTGTGTTGATCACAAAGGGGAGTAAGAAATAGCATTTTCTTGTCCTGTGAGTCTGACTTACCCATAACGCTCCAGACAGGCTGAGCAGTGCAGTTTGGATTTCCGCTTTGTTTATGCTTGTCCTAGGTGTTTGCCTCTGCAGGGTAAATGAAATGTTGTGCCTCTCAGGTTTGTCCAGCTGAAGAGCGAGCCGGGGACGAGCCCTGGCTGTTTGTGAATTCCAGGCTGGCGGCGAGGAAGGAGGCAGGTTATTGTGCAGAGTAAATCTGTCAGCACCCCAGCGCTAGCAGTTCTTGTAGCAGAGCTAGCTGCAAACAATCCCTGGAGTATCCCAAATAGAAGAAATGAGGGGAAAGAAAGAACGAGCCAGACGAAGCTCAAGATCTTGTTTGTTGGGGCAGGTACCTTAGAACCATCCCAGCCTGTCTCTGCAGCACTGTCTCCTGCCATCCCCCGGTCCAGGCTGGTTTGGGCACGTTGTTTTCATTATAGGGATCCCTTAAAGCAAGAAGGAGTGTCTAGCAGAGAGGTGGGTGACCTTTTGGATGCCAGACATCGTATTTATGCTGGGATTTCGTATTTAAGATGAGCGCTAAGGACGCCGGCAGCAGTTGTGACTCAGATCCACGCGCACAGCCTGCCATCTGAAGCTGCTGTGCCACTGCTTGCGACCTCATCTACCGTATTGCAAGAACAGAGTGATGATTTGAGTCAGGAGGCTTTTCCTCTACTGCTAACGAGCCCGTTTATTAGAGGTGTGGCAGAATTTTTGACTGAGAGATGGGTCATTTTTTTTAGGGGAAGATAAAAATCGGAGGGCCCGGCAATGTGTGGCAGCGGAGGATATCACAGCATTTTGTAGGAGGAAGAAAAGTCCCCAATCCTTGCTCAGGTGTGATATGAGTGATGACCTGTGTTA
This sequence comes from Stercorarius parasiticus, assembly GCA_013396915.1. Classification (NCBI taxonomy): domain Eukaryota; kingdom Metazoa; phylum Chordata; class Aves; order Charadriiformes; family Stercorariidae; genus Stercorarius; species Stercorarius parasiticus. The sequence goes on from VWZL01003848.1 coordinate 37,614, forward strand.
TCTCTGCCATTTCCAGCTGAATCTAGCAGTGGTTCCTAAACACTTGGAACTGTAAATTACTGTGAAGAGAAAAATGTATCGGTGCATGTCCCTGGACTTTACTGAAGTTGCATCTCAAGTTAACCCTTGGGGTTACATTGTTCTTTGCTCATGCCTTGGGGAGCAGTGGAGGGCAGGACTCTGCTGTCAGACGGGGTCTCACATTGCCCCTCTTCGCAGCTTGCGCTTTTAAAATTTGATTTAATGTTGAATAGCTGTCAGATGTCTCCCAAGAGGCAGCTGCGGTCCTGCGTTGTTTTAAGTGGCACAGCAGTGATAAACCATAGATTTTTACAAAGTTTTGTCAATAGATTTTGAAGGCAGGTGGTGTTTTGTCTCCTATTTACTACCACCAAGAGCAGGGTCCCAGAGAAGCCACAGCTCTGGATTGAGGAGCAAATTGGGAATGGAGCAAGGGGACACTCAGGCTGATCTGGTGCTTGGGACACTGGATTTCTTCTTGGGACGCTGCTCTACTTCTGCAGCGCTTTGGAGTGCTTGCCGTCTTCTGTGTTAAAAGATCACCAGCTGAAAAAGAACCTCTTAATTTACTCTCCAGAAAGTTTGAGGCTCGTTCAGAAAACTGAGGTTGTGAGTAGTGTTGCATGAGGAATACGGGTGCCCCTTCCCTTTCCCCATGCAAATGATGAGATCCTTCCAGTTCAGTGCTGCTGCAAGGTGGAATACACCCAGTTCTCTGCTGTGAGGGTGGTGAGCCCCTGTCCCAGGTTGCCCAGAGAAGCTGTGGCTGCCCCATTCTTGGAGGTGTTCAAGGCCAGGTTGGACGGGGCTTGGAGCAACCTGGTCTGGTGGGAGGTGTCCCTGCCCAGGGCAGGGGGTGGCACTGGATGATCTTTAAGGCCCTTCCAACCCAAACCATTCTGTGATTCTATGATCTCCATGAAGAGTGTGCTGTTACCTGTGTAAGTAGCAGATTAGGACCTTATTACAGCATTAGTAATTAGCACCTTGTATTGTGTGCTTAGGTGATGCTCTGATTTTACCTCTGTGTTACAGAACATTTGCTGTAGGAACACTTGTGTTGCCAAAAGTGATTAGTTCGTACTCTCTCTCCTTAGCAGTCCATGAACTCAAGTACGACAGCACTGCCTACCGACCTGCCAAGCTTCAACCTCATCAGCGAGAGCCTGTCCTTTGACTTCAAGGATACGGACATGAAGAGGCTTTCGATGGAAATCGAGAAAGAGAAGTATGTGGCATACGTCCAGTCTGGGCTAAGACTGGGGTTTGTGCCTCGCTTGCAGTGGAAGGAATTGCACTGGGGCTGCACGTGAATTTTACCTTCCGGATGAGTGTCGGTGTGACATGAAAGTCTTTTGGGTTTGCATTTACCAGGTCGTTAGTAAATGTAGAGGTGTAGCTGCTGGCTGACCATTTCCCTGCGTGGGGACCTGGTGTACAATGTCTACTGCCTGCTTAAAGGCGAGTTGAAGCACGCTGAGCCCGGCACCGCTCAGTTCCTCTCCGTATGGTTGACCCGGCTCTTGCTTAGGCTTGAATTGTCCATGTTGGTAGGAAGAGTTAACAGGGGTCTGACCACTGGTGTGCTGAGTTACTGCAGGCTGGCGCTTGTGCATTTGCACTGTGTCCAGAGAACGTAAAGATAGCTGTGGAGCAGCTATCCTTATGTGGAACGTAAAGGATTCTGCGCTGAGGTCCCGTGTTAGGGCTTTAACCCCTTTTTCCTGGAATCTGTGTCATGTTTATATATAAAAAGTGTGCGCAAGCAAGTTCGGATGTGATGATGAGCTTTGATCTTGTGTTTTCCTGAGGGTGTAAGTGTAGCCTTCAAAATTACAAATTTAGCAGCAATCAAAGCAGATCAGATTTTAATCTCAGTAGTAATAATGTGCTTTGTTCATCGATTGGGTAGCAGATCAAAGCCAGAAGGGCTCTGCCATAGCACTCCGACCAAAACTTCCTGGGGGCTGCAGTGAAATGCCCCTGGATCCCAGAGGGTGGTTTATTTTGCCTCTGCTGAGAACCCTCTCCCGTGTATGAAAGAACAGAGCACTATGCTAAAGACAAAGGTTAAAAACTTTTCCTAAAGCCAGAAGGAAAAAGATAGGAGCTGAAAATACCAGGATCATTCCCAGTTCTGTCCCCAGGTTTCTAACTAGGTCACCCCACTCTCCTAAGCAGGAAGAGCTTGGCTCTGCCAAATGCTGGAAGCAATAGCGTGCTTTTGCTGACTTCTCCCGCGCTGTTTGCCTTCCTCAGGCGCTGAGATAAACCTCGCTACAAATTTTGGCACTCTGAAAAGGTTCTTGTTAGTCTGCTGGTACTTTTTCCCGGGTCTCGGTGTTTTAATCACAAGTACGAGGCTGGTGCGGTGCGATATTTCTCCAGTCGAGGTTTCAGCGTGGAAGGCAGTTAGGGCCGAGTCCTGAGAACGGCTGCGTTTGAGGTTTTTTTCTTTCATTCTTTTTTGGGGAGACCTTTCTTTCTCCCAGGGATGCTGTGTGTCTAAACGATACCTGATATTTTGCGGGAAATGCTTGCTCCCACACAGTTTACAAACTAAATCCCTCTAAAACACAAGAAATCATTACATCAGGGTCTGTCCTTCCTGGAAGAATTTGTGCCTTTGAGTTTGCGAGCTGGGTTTGAGAGAGGATGCGGTGGAATAGAGCAGCACGACTTAAACCAGTGTCTTGCAGACTGAAACTGTGTCATGTTAACCGATGTCATGGTGCAGCTTTGCTCAGAAATGGGGAGACCACCAAGTATCAGCCAGCAGCTCTAGTTTGGCTTTATTTTTTTTTATAGTAACATAACTTACAGTTTGGTTCTTGGGTCAGCTGTCCGGGTCATCTTTTTAATAACAAACAAATCATTGCTCGAATACTTTACTGTGTGCTGTAAACTAACGGTGTCAGTTCCACACACTAGAAATGATGATGAAGATAAAGTTTTTCTGTTATAATTCCGTTATCGGCTGCCACGGTATTGTGTCACCATGTGCAGCTGGCCAGGACTAACCCAGGACTTAATTTTGTGTGTGCCAGGGTAGAGTACATGGAGAAAAGCAAGCACCTGCAGGAGCAGCTGAACGAGCTGAAGACAGAAATTGAGGCGCTGAAGTTAAAGGAGAGAGAGACAGCTCTGGATATATTGCACAATGAGAATGCCAGCCGAGGCAACAGCAAGCACAACACTATTAAAAAGGTATCGGAGGGCTCCAGTTTGTATCTCGCCTGATGAAATCCTTTAAAAACAACCACGAGATAACCCTTCCGTTTGGTTTAGGTTTTGCACAACTTGTTATAATAAAATTGTTTGATCTAGGCTTTCTTCCCCGGCTGCTTAGCTTGGAACCGGGGTGCAGGGAATTTCAGCTTCTGTGGTGGCTCCTGGTCGGTATTTGCCACAACAAAGCCTTGTCTTTTCAGTGCTGTGTGAAGAGATGCGAAGGTCTGGAGGTTGGAATGTCTTGCTGAACCTTAACAAAAAACTGTACGGAGATGCTGTTAGAAGGGATCTGCTGCCCTGGTGACCCCAGGAAGAGGAAAAGCCCTACTTGCCTATTGCAGCCATTCCCTACAGGCACTGCAAGGAAGCAGCTTTGAGCTTGCCTGGTGAATAATAAGGGCAAAAATACTCCTGATTTACAGGATTTTAGTAGAAAAAGCGAAAAAACTCTTCCTCTGTTTTTAATCTGTTCTCGACTAACCTGTAGCGCAGCTTCAAATACTAACAGCAGAATCTTTTGCAAGCAGGGTTTGTGTGAGGTGTCTGCCCCCCGTGCTGCGGACTGCCTCTAGGAACGCGGTTGAGATGAATGACTTAGACAAAAAGTTAGGGTGGCTGGGTCTGCTAGCCCGGGAGTCACACCTGAAATGTCACAACAAACCCCGTCCTTTATTTTTACATCTGATCTTTTTTCCTTTTGCTTAGTAGCTCGGCTGTTTTCCCAGCTGGGCTCAATGTAACGATGGGCTGGGGGCTCCTCCATCATCAGTGCGTTGGGATGTAGGGGTCAGCCCCGCTTGCCTGCAGAGGCTTTTACCTGGCTGGCTTTCTCTCCCTGTAAAAGATTGGGAAATCTGTATGGCACGGGATGCAGGTTGTGATAACAACTCCAGATTTTAAAAAGAAGTCCTTATCTCTTTACTACTCCCTGCTGAGAGTTAACATCTGAAAGGATTTGAAAATATCGGTTCATGCCGACTTTCATGGCTGGGAGTTTACGATTGCTGAATTGGGGCAGGAAAATGAATCTGGTGGGTCTTACTTCCTGGTTTCCCCGCGCTAGCCCTGAGCTATTCGGGTTCTGTCCCTCCAGAGTGGAGAATATAAAAATCTTCACAGACGCTTTTGTCATTGTAGAATATGAAGACATTTCTGCTCCCAGTAGGTTTTGTTAGGTTTGGTTTCCATGCTCAGAGTCCTCGGTTTAAATGGGAAATGCTAAATTTTCACTTCTGACAGAGACGAGTTCACAGAGAGCTGATGGTCCCATTTGTCTCACTTAAAGAAGGTGGCTGGGCCATCATTTCAATGGCTGTCAGGGCTCATCGCTATAATTGGGACTGTGCAGTCAGTCCTCGTTCCTCTGAAGGTGGAGGCTTGTCCTGTCCCCTCCCCTCTTCAGGAGGGGACTGAGGCCACCCGGCTCCCTCATCTCAGCCAGAGGAGCAAAGGGTTTTAAATAACAGTCTGTTAGTGGAGCACATCAGAATAAAATTACAGCCTGCTTTTGTTCGTGCCACCAGGAAGTCATGAGGGCTTTTGCCTTTGCAGTTGTGGTGGAAAGGAAAATGCAAGATGCTGGGAATGGGATAGCAGTTTAGCAACGCTTAAATATTACCAACCCTCTGCCCCACCTGGAGGCCGCTGATCCCTTCAGCGCTCCGGGCAAACTGTACAGATTGCACAAATGACATTACTCGTATCACAGAGGATTATTTTTTTTTTATTATTATTATTTTGTTCATTTTATTTTGCTGGTTTAGCCTCAAGCCCAGGGCAGAAGACCTATCTGCATTTGAGACTTCAAAGTAGGTTATTCCAAGGTACTCTGGCGTGGGTGGATGGGATCACCGGCTGTAATACTAACCCGTGCATGAGCTTGCCTGCGATACGCACCGCTCTCGCCATCTCCCATTGCTGCCCTACACCCCTACATCCCTACACCGCTCCTTATGCACCCCGTCAGGCTGCGGTGCCGCTGAGACCGGGCTGGCCGCGGTGCAGCACCCTGACCATCACCATGTCACAGGCAGCCACCCTGCCCGGCTCCCTCTTGCTCCCCTGGTAGCATTCACAGCCCCTCCGCGTTCATTTTTGCACCTGATCCTTCGTGCTGGGAAGTGTCTTTCTTGGCAGAAGTTGAGTTGGCAACATCAGTGGGGGAGTGCAGGCGTAGATGCTTAAATAATTAAACACGCCTGTTTTTACTCTGCTGCCGGTGGCTGGGAATCTATTGGAGGTGCAGGGTGGCCTTTGAAGATTTCTTTAATGAAATAAACCAGGACCTTCCCCCTTGTTTGCTGCAGAAAGAAATTCAGGATTTAAAAAGCAACCACCAAGCAAACCCCATCAGCTCTTTGCTGCCAAAACTGTCTAACGGGCTAAAAATGCACACCTCCGTCTTGGAGCGGAGCAGCACGTGGATGCGTTATCAGCGTCTGCCTGTTAGAGAAGCGTGGCAGGAACGTGAAGCTGGCGGTGGAGGACACATGGGGTCTGCAGGTGGCTCTTGAGCAAGGCTGCGGCTGGGGGCGATGCAGGGAGACTGTGCTGGAGGTAACGCTGTTGGTCACCGTCGCACCTGGGGACACCGGCTGTCAGAGCCACTCTCCGTCCTGCCTGCAATTCCTCTGCCTGTCCCCTGCCTCCTTCAGCGCGCCGGTGACTCCTGCTCCCTTAACGCCACGTCAGTTTTTTCCGCAGCCTGCTTTCCTCCGAGGATTTGCCCTCGCCTGTACAGGGCATCGACTCCCTCCTTCGGGAGGATGAGTTTGGGGAAGCTTTTTTTGCTCTTTCCTCGACCGTGGTTCTCGCACACCCACAGGGTTTAGCGGGTTTTGAGCGGTAGTGCGAAGGGAAGAAATGGCACGGATGCTGCATGGCAGCGCTCGGGAAGGCGGGTGGCAAACCTGGTGGTGAGCGCCTTGGGAAAAGCCTTCGTTCAAAGTTCCTCCCAGGCCTTGCAGAGCCCTGCCTGCATGACAGGCACATACAGCTGACTGTGGAGCAATTTCCCAGCACCTCTGGAGCTCTGTGGCGGAGGCAGGATGATGCTTTAGATGCAGACTTCTCCCTGGCCGGTACCCAGACGCGATCAGCACAGGTTTGTGCTGTTCTTGAACGGACTGGCCCTTTCAGGACTGCAGGCAGCGCTGTAAACCGCTCAAGTTTAGGGTTTTGTGCTAAACCCTAAACCTGGCCGCTCTTGGGGGAGTGCAGGTGTTCCCAAGCTGGACTGTTCTCGTTGTTGAGCATTCTTCAGGGAAGAGGGAGGACACAGGGAAATCAAGGGGTGACCCTGCAGGTCCAGGCCACCTTGGGAGAGGTGTTGGATGTCTCTCTAGGGCAGGCTGGCCATGGTTGGAACCTGCTGTCCCGTCCCAACTGGCTTCAGAAACTGGCAGGTGAAACTGGGGCAAAATCCACTTGTGACCACAGCACGAGGAGGTGAAATGAAGCCCTGGCAGTTTGCGAAAAGGCTAATCCAGCAGCTGGAAGAGATTCGGTGCCTGGGAGGAGCCCCAATAATTAAAGCAGATGCACAGGAAGTGCTGTGGTGTGACCTCTGGGTTTTGTTGCCTGCCTTTGAAGACGCCTGCGAAGTTTTTCATGTTTAATTACGTGGTTAACATGCTAATCCTTTTTTATGAGCTCTGTGGGCACAGCACAAGCACCTCATCTGGAAAGCGATTTCCCTTCTCTGTAGCGTGCTCTGCCGTGGGCTGGTGCTGCTGCCTCCAGCTGGCTCGGCGTTGGGAGGGTTTGCCGCTTAGGCTGCGGTAGAAGATGAAAAAAACCCACTTCTTCCTCGCATCCTCTGGTGTAGGAAGGCTCCCAGGACAGGCTGCTGCTCTAAAACACAATCAGCTCTTTCATTCCGGTTGCTTTCTTCTTGCACAGTCATGCTTATTTACTGTGATTTAAGCCCTTTGAAGTATCCAGGCAAGGAGCAAATCTCCATGCCTCTTCCCAGACAAGCAGCTTTGTCCTTGAGCAGAGCTCTGGTTCTTTGCTGGGCCTGGCCTTTCCCACCAGGCTCTCAGGCAGCTCTTGGTTTTTTTCCCATTTCTCTGGGGCTTGAGCGGGCTCCTTGGGGTCGGCACTTTTGGTGCCCGTGGGGATGGTGTGGACGGTGGTGAGGTGAGCTGTTGCTGACGATGCTCTTGCCGGCTCCTCTCCTGGCTGATCCCGGTTGCGGTGCGGCGTTGCCCTCAACTTGGCTAATTCCGGATTTTTTCTCTTGTTGAGGCTCTTGGGGTTTGGGTAGGCTGCTGAACATCTGTTTATTTATCCCCAGTAAACTAGTTAGAGCTTCTTCTATCATTGGGCCATGAATGGTATGTCCTACCACATTCCTACAGACGCAGCATCGTCCCTTTCGGGTTTAGGCAGCTCCTGGCTGCCAAGCACAGAGGGGCGAGCGAGGCAGAGCAAAATGGACCTCTGCGAGTTTGTCTTCACTCCTCTCACCTTCGAGATCTGCTGTGGTCTGTCCTCTGCAGCGCTGTAAGGACACTGGTGAGTCAGTGATGGGCACTGCCATCCGTGTCTCTCATGATGCAGATATAAAGCTGCTGTGCCATCACCAAATGTCATGAGGCTGCTTAATCATCTGGACAGGTTGAAGGTTTTCGGGAGGCTAGCGCTGGGGCAGATGCCTTCTCTGCCTGTTTTCCAGCTGTGCTGGCTAACATCTTGCTAGGGATCATTGAAACGTGTCTCTTGGGGACTTCAACAAATATTTTGCGGTTTCTCTGTCATCTCCTGGGGACTCCCTTCCTCACCTCTCCCCTTCTGGGGCTTGCAGGCTCCCCTGTGTGAAATAGGTCCGCTTTGCTCCAGTGGTTTGCTGGGGAGATGGAGGACCACTGCCATTTCAGGGAAAGAGAATGATATTGTGCCTCTGGAGCTTCATCCTGCAGAAGGAGGGGACCAGCACAAGAAATACTTCTGCTCTGGGAAGGGCAAAAGGAGGGAGCCTGGGGGGTACACAGCAGGCTGAGCTGGATGCAGGTGGGTCCATCTTTTCCTGTGGTTCCTGTGACAGCCTGGACACGGATGAGACGCTCTCTAGTCTCCTGCAGAACTGCAGCATTGCCGTGGCATCGCTCTATAATCCATTCCCACCAGGAGAGGAGAAGGCTGCGTGCTGCAGAGTGGGCGCACCACCAGCGAGGGACTTCCCAGGAGAAGCAGCACCGGCGTTTCCTATCCCCTCGGGAGCTGTGAGGGTAGAGAGAAAAGATACACGAGGATGCTGGCTTCTCGCCCTGCCTGGCACCCGGCTGGGATGCAGGCGAGAGCCGGGAGATACCCGGTGAGCAGAGCAGCTCTAGACGCCTCCGGGCACACATTTTCCGAGTGCAGGAGGAGATGGAGGCGCATCCCACATGGGTCTTGCCCACACATACCCACGTGTGCGAGGCCATGTCCCTGCTGGGTTCATTTTCTTTCTGCCCTGCTTCTCCTCGGAGCTGGGAAGTGAAACTCCCTGGCAGCTAAACTGGGACACGGCAGCTTCTTTTCCTTGTTTACAAGGAGCGAAAGGAAACTAGGAAACGTCAGGCCTATCAGCTATTTTTGTGGCAGCCTTTGAAAAGCGTTTCCTTCAAATGGAGCGTCATCTTCTCTCTTTTAAACGTGCTCATCAAAGCATCGGAGGCCGGGGGAAAGTTGTGCTTGGGAGAGAATAAACGGCAGCGTGGGAGTAAGACAGAAACGGCGAGGGGTGGGGAGGGGGGGAAATAGGAAGGTTTTGGTTTGAAAAGTAAATGTGGGAATTGAAAGGTCCACCTGGCCAGTGGGGATGGGGGATTGGGCAGGGATGGAGAAGGACATTCAGGGGGATAGGAGGGGAATAAAGAGGATTTACTGTGTGCAGCGCTGGGTGGCGATTTAGCAGGGACCATAGATCTCCCGCCCAGCAGCAGGAAGATGTCCCGGGCATGGCGTGGGGTGAGGCGATGCCGCTGGGGGTGGCATGGGTCGCCCTCATTTCCAGCCAGGCCAGGCTGCAGGATAAACGAGGAAATGGCAAGGAAATGAGAAATTTCGAACCTCTCCCTGTTCCTCGGGAGGACGGGGGAAGGTTGATGGGATTTGCAGCCCCCTTCTCCTGCCTGTGCCCAGCACCGATGCTGGGAGCCCGGCCGGCTTCTCTGTATTCGGTTTGCCCAGCCAGCAGAAGTTTTATGTGCCTGCAGTTATTGGGTTAGCCACTCTAAACCCCGTTCGGCTAAGAGGGACTTATTGGGTTGCTTTTGTTTGTTTGTTTTTCTGAAATCAAATCAGTCCAGCAGCCCTGGGTAAAAGCAGAGCCCAGAGGATCCCCAGCGTGGGAATGCAGGGAGCGAGACTCTTCCTTTTCTCCTATCTTGATTCATGTGAGCTCTGGCCGCTTAATTGCGCTCCCTCCCTCCCTTTCTCTCTCTCTCTCTCTCTCTCTCTCTCTCTCTCTCTAAATTTTCTTTGATGACTCTGGTAGTGCATTGTGGAGCCCACCCTCCCTCCTGCAGGAAGGAGATTATCATAATACTGCTTGTAAATCAATTTTTTTTTTCCCTTTCTCCGCACTGACGAGAATGTAACTCGTTCTTAATCACTCTCCCTCGCTCGCACAATGTTACGGTACGGGTATGTATATTTATTTCTCCTTGCCTGGCCAGGCAAAGGGGAGGCAGAGGGTGTGGAGAGTTTGAGGAGGTGGTAAAGGCTCCTTCGGGTTTTCCCCCCCACAGATGTTGGAGAGGCTGGAGCAGGGCTGTGTTCACCTCCTTGCTTTCATGGCCCGGTGCAGAAAAGAAAAGGGCAAAACCAGTTGCTCCCTGCGTGAGGGAGTGGGATTTCCCTGCAAAGAGCTGTTTGTAGCTCGTGCTTTGGGAGCCAAAAGGCGACTGGAAGGGAACTTGGCTGCAGGGTTCCCTGCACCCACCAGCTTACGCAGCACTTCCATGTGCCCCCGCAGCACTGGGTGGGCTGAGTCCGACTGCCCCGAGGAGCATCCCTTGGCTCTGCCTCTCTGCCTCCAGCACATCCCTGGGGTTTTTGTCCCTCAGCTCTGCCCCACTGCCTCCAGTGCATCCCTTGGGTTTTCGTCCCTTGGCTCCGCCTCCAGCGCATCCCTGGGGTTTTTGTCCCTCGGCTCTGCCTCCAGCACATCCCTCGGGTTTTGTCCCTTGGCTCTGCCCCTCTGCCTCCAACCCATCCCTGGGGTTTTTGTCCCTCGGCTCTGCCCCTCTGCCTCCAGCACATCCCTGGGGTTTTGCCATGCTGCAGCCCTGTTGCGCTGGCTGTCAAGGCCACAGCACCGGCCGGTGGCAGAGCTCTCCTGCCACGCTTCACCTGCGCTGGGAGCGAGGGTCACCCTGCCTGCAATTGCTCAACAGCAAGAAAAACAAGAATAAAAGAAAGAAAAAAGGAGGGGAGGGGAGAGTTTTTCCCTCCAGGCACAGTGGAGCATTGGTGGTGGAGAGTCAGTGTGCAGCGGAGAGCAATCCTGATTTCCTCTCTGTTAATTCACGTGCTGGGCTGTAATGGGGTGTGAGGAGGCAGCTCCTGAGAGCTGCGGGGCAGCACCCATTCCCAGTGCCAGAGGTCCCGCCGGGGGCTGCCGGAGGTGCCTTCGCCCCAGGGGTGGTGGAGGCAGAGCAGCCTGAAGTTGCTGGCCCCTTCTCCTGCCCGAGCCACCGCTGAGGTCTTAGCTATAATGGGGCTCCTGCTAATGGGGAATGGGGCAACTGTGCCCATATCCCGCTTGTGTGATGCTCTTCTAATGCCCTCCAGGTTACTGGGGAGAAGGAGAGCTGGAGGCTTCTCCTCAGGGAGCCGAAATGGGAAGAAACCCCCCCCCTGCCCCGGCACCAGCTCTGCACAAGCCTCCTGGCTTTCTCAGAAGCAGCCAGAGCGTAATGTGGGGGTGGTGAGAGATGGGGGGTGCCTCCGCAGGGCAGGAGCAGGGGTCCCTGCTCTGTCACCGTTGGAATCCCTGTGCTCTTTGCCTTTCAGATGGCAAAATCTGCTGGTGCTGAGTGCTACCGAGTGGCAGGGCATGGCCCGCAGAAATTCAGTGCTCGCACTGCTCTGTGGGACCTCATCGCATCAAGACCCATCTTTGCTCCTGCTCCCTCTGTGCTGGCAGCTGGGCTGCTCTTCCTGTGCCTCAGTTTCCCCATATGGGTAAAAAAAGCAACACAAGAGCTCAGGGAGCCTTTGAAGGTCATGGATGAAAGCCCCTGGTGAAGGAGCAGGGCTGCATCTCTTTCTCCTCGTGCCTGTGCTGGATGCTCTCAGAGCGCTGCCTCCATGTGCTTCCCCTGGTGCTGCAGCAGCATTTGTTAAGCTTTGGGCACAGAAGCCATGCTTTGAGGTACCCCAGGACTGCAAAAGCTTGCGGGGGATTAATGGGGAGCTGCGTGTAGCTAAAAGCAGAGAGCAGACTCCAAACGGTCAAACCTCCCTTACAAGCCTGGGGGAAACATCTTCCCTCTCTACTTCATCAGCGGTTGTAGCTGGCCCCTTTCATTTCTCTGGTGGAGCACGGAGTTTGCTGGGGGGGACTTGGGGGGCATCTCCCCTTGCTGTGCTTTAATGGAGCGGCATGGCAAGCCGCCGCGGGCCGGGAAGGTGGTGGGATGCTTTGGTTCACCACTGATGATTCAGTGGCAGCGTGTTAGCTGGCAGCAGGTAGCTGGCAGGTAAACGTTCCTCCTTGGTGGTGTCCACCCTCTCAGGGGTCTCCCCAGGTGAAACAGGAAAGGGAAGCTGCCCCATTTTGGGCTGTGGTGGGCAGACGAGCTCCGGTGTGAGGCCCGGCACTCATGCAAACGTGGGGGTCCGCTCATGCTCACCCACCCCCATGAGGACCCTCCTCTGCCGGGGCACTGCAGTCCCCATCCTTCATGTCACTGCGGCAGGAGGCAGCAGCAGCCCTGCTCGAAGGGAAGGACCATGCTGCACACCGCGATGTCCGCTCGGGTTTTATACATCTAATTCCTTCCCACCCAGGTGCCTGTTTGGGATTGCAGGCAGGATTTCTGCTGGAAGAGACGAAACGAAGCCATCAGTGGGGCTGGCAGCAGGCTGGGGCTGCCCGCTCCTTTTTTTCCTCCCTTCTCCAGCCTTGAAAGAGAGAGAAAGAGCTGCCCATAGCATGTGAACCCCCTGTCCCATGCATCCGGCCTCCATCCAGCTCTGGAGGGGATGCTGAGGAGAAGGAGGAGAGCCAGCAAAGGGTATTAAGCCCCTGCAGAAATTTCCTCTGCAATACAGATTTTTTTTTTTCCGAATGGCATTAGAGCTGTGAAGGAATTACCGAGGAAAGGCCGTGGGGGGAAGCGGGGAGGGGGAATGTGCTTGGCAGCTCCGTTGCGGGGGCTTAACTCACTGTAACGTGATCCTAGGATCCCTGTTTCAGCAAAACTGGCGGCCCCGGCGGAAGGCACCGCTGCTTAATCCAGCTGAAAAGAAGCCTTTGCAATTAGCCGGCTGGTTTGGCAAACTCTTGCGGTGATTCAGCAGCTGGTTGGAAGGTGGCACTTCTCCCACTGCACTCCTTTGGGTGGTTATCTGTAAATACTGTGATTTCTTCCTTGCCGCTGAGGATGTTTCTTTCATCTCTCATTCGGCCCGTTTGGCTTGTGGCTCCTCCGGCAGGTTTATTTCTCGCATAGCCTTGCTAGCGCTGCGGAAAGCTTTTCTGGGCCGGGTTTCCAAGTCCTGCAGAGCCTTTTCTCCAAGGACACAGTCCTGCAAGTGAGGCCTCTCCAGCTCCATCCTCCTGCAGCATGGAGGGAGCGGGTACAGGGTGAGGTCCTGGGGCAGGGGAGGGTGGCAACCCCACGCAGGTGCTGGGACGGTGGTGGCGAGCCACGTTGTGGCTGCTTGGACCACCACGGGGCAAGCTAGGCACACGTGGTCATCCCACTGCAGGTTGTGGCTTGGGGTTGGACACAACCACAGGACAGAGTATGGTCCCTAACTGAGGGTGACAGAGGGTGACACGTACCTGACTGGCCCAGAGCCCTTGGAGGAGCTATAGGTTTAGCGATGAGCCTGCTTCTCCCTCTGTCCTCGGCTGGTGGAGGTTGTTTCTCCTTCAGCCTTGCAGGAGCCCCATCAGTTCAGCCTCACAGTTCCTCCATCATCAGGGCAAGGAAAGGAGGAGCACGCTGGGCCCCAACGGTTTTATTGTGCCATGAGGAGGCGCAGCAGGACCGGCACCTTCAGTCAGGGCTTCTCTGTGCATTTCCCAAATGCAGCCTGAAAGCTGCGGCCACGCTAAACGCGTTGATTGAATCTGTGGCCCCTCAGTGGCCTTTGCTTGGGGGGAAGGTGGTGTCGGCAGTGGAGAGCAGTTGTGGTCCCATGCCCAAAGCCAGGCTGGGCGGAGGGTGGCTGGAGAACAGCCCTGAGGAGAAGGACCTGGGGGTGTTGGGGGGTGAGAAGCTCCACACGCCCCGGCAACGTTTGCTGGCAGCCCAGAAATCCCCCGCATCCCAGGCTGCATCCCCAGCAGCGTGGGCAGCAGGGNCCTAAAGGGGCTCCAGGAAAGCTGGGGAGGGACTCTGGATCAGGGAGGGGAGCCATAGGACACGAAGTAACGGTTTCAAACTGGAAGAGGGGAGATTTAGATGAGATGTGAGGAAGAAATTGTTTGCTGTGAGGGTGGTGAGCCCCTGTCCCAGGTTGCCCAGAGAAACTGTGGCTGCCCCATCCCTGGAGGTGTTGAAGGCCAGGTTGGACGGGGCTTGGAGCAACCTGGTCTGGTGGGAGGTGTTCCTGCCCAGGGCAGGGGGTGGCACTGGGTGGGCTTTAAGGTCCTTTCCAAGCCAGACCATTCCATGCTTCTGTCCCCCAGCCCAGCCTGCCCCCCCTTGCCCTGCGCTTTGCCTTCGGGCCGTGCTTGTTGGAGCTGGGGATTGGTGGAGGTCCCTGGGCTGGGGCTGCTGAGGCCCTGCACGAACATCCCTGCTTCTGCCTTCCCTGGTGTTTTGGGAGGGGCAGGGGCTGGGCCAGGAGGGGACGGAGACAGCAGCTCCCTCCTGCCCAGCCCGGTGCCCCCCGGGGGGTGAAGCTGGGGCCGGGTGCCCGTCCCCCTTCAGCCACCCCCTCTGCTCTCTTGCAGCTCACCCTACAGAGCACCAAGTCCCGCGTGGCCTTCTTCGAGGAGCTCTAGGATGCGACCAGCCGCTCTGCACCGCTGCTGCCTGCCGGCCAGAGCATCCCCCCAGCACTGGCGGGCCCCAAACGGGGCCAGGGGAGCTGGGCATCACCCCCTGGTGTGTCCCCCCCGCCGGGGTGCTGTCAGCCTCTGCACACTGATGGACTCAGGTGCCCACGGACTGTGTGACGTTCTCTAGCTTAGCATCCCTTCACCCTCCTCCCTGTCCCTCTTTTTTTTGTTTTCCCAGCCTTTTTCTGTGATTTTTTCTAGCCTAGTTTTTTGCCTCGGCCCTCCCTCTGGGCTTCTCCCTGGTGCCAGGGTGGGGGCTGTGACCGTGCCTCCCCCCCAGCCTGGCAGCCAGCGGGGCAGCGTGCGGCAGGGTGTCACTCGGTGGGGATGCCGTCCCTCCGGGCTGCCTTCTCCTGCCAGCCCCGGAGCCTTCTCTGGCGGTGCCTGGAGCTCCATTAGGAAGGCAGAGCATGTCCTAGTGGAGTGCTGTAAATCAGAGGCCGTCGCGCCAGCGCCCGGCAGAGGTGGGAGGCAGGCGGGCAAGGAGCGGGATGGCAGCGGGGACCCCGGTCTGTGGGGATTAGGGCAGGAGGTGGGGAGGAAGGTCTCCTCCTCCTCTCCGCAAGGGATAAGGAGCAGGAGAACAGTAAGGAGCAGGAGAACAGCTAGTGCCAACCAAATGAAACCTTTTTTTTTTAATTATTATTATTTTTATATTTTTTTTTCCTGCAAACTGTGACAAACCTGGGCAGCTTGAGGCCAAGGGGGGCTCTGGGGGCTGAGGGCCGGGCTCCCACTGGGTGCCTGGGTCCGGCAGCCCCCCCACACGACATGGGGCCCCCCCCAGCTACTCCGCGCNGCCCCCCCCGGGCTGCCTGCTCCTGCCTGTCCTTAAGTGTGTGCCTTTGCTCACAGCTCTGACCCCCCAGCGGCGGCCGTGCGGGGAACAGGGATGCCCTGACTTTTCCTTCGTGTCTCCATCCCAAATCCTGCCCTCTGCTCAGGGGAGGGGGGGAAAACCTCCCTTCCAGCTGCGATTTACCCTTTAAGGGAGCCAGTGCTGCCCTGAGCATCCCCCACATCCCCTGGGGACCGCCAATTCCTACCTCCCACAACCTCACCTGACCCACAGCCACTCTGGAGGGTCAGCCCCCGGGGCTCAGCACCTCGTAAGTCGCGTCCTGAACCCTTTTTTTATTTAAAACCGCTCTGCCTCGGATCGACTCCCCGCACGTGGCTGCGATTTGGCTGCCTGTGGCCTGGCACAGCCGCTTTCCTGTTCCCCTGGACTCTTGTACTGGGAAGAAATAACCATTTTCTCATTTGTTTTAATAAAAATTCAAAGCACTAGGAGGGGGAGCTGGGACTTGTTTGGTCTTTTTTCTTCGGGAAAAACCTCCCGAAGCCCTTTGCTGCAGCAGTTAAAGGCAGGGGGAGGTTTTAATGGGGAGGTTTTAATGGGAAGCACGTCTGGGGCCGTGGGATCCCTCCGGGAGCTCTCTGCGGGGCTGGGGTGGCATCCCGCTCCCCGTCGTTCTGGGGTCCCGCTGTCCCCACTCCCATGGGCTCCTCCGTCCCCGCTTGCTGCCCGTTTCCCTCCCGGGGTTTGGGTTGCCCGGGAGGGGATGAGCCCCGTGTTTGCCATCCCTGGGGCTCTGCCCGTGGCTGCCTGCTCTCAACATGCCTGGAATAAATAACCGATACACTGCATTGACCTCAATTTTTTAATTAATCACCGATAAAACCCCTTTGGGGACCTGGCTGAGCTGCCAGCCCTGAGCTGGAGCTGACGGTGGGGCTTCACCAAAGCACTGTCTGTGCCAAACCTCACCACGGCCGGGGAAGACCCAACCTGGGCGGGGTAGGGGCTGCTCCCGGCCCCCCCAGCCCCGCTGCAACGGGATGCACTCAGCAATGGATGGATGCGCTTGTTTATCTGCTCACGGCAGCCAAACCCCGGGAGATGAAACGCAGC
Organism: Stercorarius parasiticus; assembly: GCA_013396915.1. Classification (NCBI taxonomy): domain Eukaryota; kingdom Metazoa; phylum Chordata; class Aves; order Charadriiformes; family Stercorariidae; genus Stercorarius; species Stercorarius parasiticus. Next base: position 54,011 of record VWZL01003848.1, read on the forward strand.
TCCTGGCAAGGGCTCATCCTCGGGTGGGCTGGGGGCGATTAACGGGGTTTTTTTTCCCCTTTTTTGTTGTTTTAAGCAGGGTTGAGGGAGGCAGGATGGGGGTTTTTTTTGGCACGGGGATGCTGGTAGGGAAGCGGGGGAGATTTTGGGGCTGCGGGGAGGCAGCGGGCGTGGGAAGCGGAGGGTGACCTGATTTCCCACGCGTGGGGTGGGAATGCTGCCCGCAGCCACCGGTGTCGATAATGCAGCTGGTGTGCTGCCTGTCCTGCCTGCACGGCCTGCGCTGCCTGCTGCCTGTGCTGCCTGCATTGCACTGCCTGTGCTGCCTGCCCTGCCTGCGCTGCCTGCCCTGCCTGTGCTGCCTGCATTGCGCTGCCTGTGCTGCCTGTCCTGCCTTTGCTGCCTGCTGCCTGCACTGCCTGTGCTGCCTGTGCTGCCTGCTCTGCCTGCCCTGCCTGCTGCCTGCACTGCTTGCTGCCTGCCCTGCCTGCACTGCCTGTGGGGAGCAGGCAGAGCTGGGGATTCGGCCCCAAAGTGAAGCCGAAAAGGCCTTTCCCAGCCTGTGCCATGGCAGCCGAGCCGGGGCGGCAGCACTGGGGGATGCCGTGCCTGCGGCCGGGGCCGGGGCCAGTGCAGGGGGGTCCCTGATCCCTCAGGGAGGCCGCGCACAGCAGGACCCTGTACGCTCACAGCACTGCGCGCTTGTGGCACTGTGCACCCACAGCACCCTGCACTCACAGCATTGCACACACACGGCATTGCACGCTTGCAGCGTTGTGTGCGGACAGCATTGCACACTCACAGCCTTGACACACTCATGGCATTGCATGCCTGCAGCCCCACATGCTCACAGCACCGCATGCTCACAGCACCCTGCACCCGCAGCATTGCACGCTCACAGCACGGCATGCCTGCAGCCTTGTGTACGGACAGGACTGCACATTTGCAGCCTTGCATGCTCCCAGCATTTCGTGCTCACAGCACTGCATGCTTGCAACTCACAGCACCGCACACGCGCAGCACCGTGCACCTGCAGCATTGCACGCTCACGGCATTGCACAGTCACAGCATTGCACGCTTGCAGCATTGCACACTCATAGCACCCTGCACCCACAGCGTTGCACACTCATGGCATCGCACGCTTGCAGCCTTGTGTGTATGTAGGGTTGCACACTTCCAGCCTTGCACACTCCCAGCACTGCACGCTCACAGCATTGCACACTCCCAGCAATGCTATAAGCATTGCACACTTGCAATCCCACACGCTTGCAGCACCCTGCACCCGCAGCATTGCATGGCATTGCACACTTGCAGCCGTATGTGCATACAGGATTGCACACTCACAGCCTTGCATGCTTGCAGCCTGGCACACTCACAGCATTCCATGCCTGTGGCCCTGCACGTTTGCAGCCTGGCACACTCGCAGCCCCCCCCCGCTCCCCGTTTGCACGCTCAGGGCCTCGCACGCTCACGGCCCGGCACTCACAGCCTGGCACACTCGCGGCCTTGCACACTCGCAGCTCCGCACACTCGCAGCCTGGCACACTCGCAGCCTGGCACAGGTGCTGGCTCCCTGCCTGCCCTCCCGCGGCGGCGGCGCCGTTCCTCCGCTTTCAGAGGAAATCTCATTCTGATTTTTTTTTCCCCCTTTGGGCAGAATTAAACCCAACAGGGCTGAGGCAGCAGCAAGGGAGGGGGTTGGCTTGCAATGACTTTGCCCAACGAAAAAAACCCCATCCCAAGTACCCCAATCACCCACTTGGGTGATTCCCAAGTACCTCTCCCAATGCCCTCATCCTCCCACGGATTCTTTAGGAAGGAAATTGGGGTTTTTTGCTAAGCCAAGGCAGTAACTGAACATTTTGGCAGCAGTTCTCCATGCGCTGGGGGTGGCTTTGTCACTGGCTTGGGGACAGGCTTGTGCCCAGCGCTCAGATAAGGGCAATTTGTTGGTCGCGTGAGTGTCCCTGTCCCCAAAGCCTCCTTGACTCACGTTGTTTCCCTTTCAAACCATGAAATACTCTCAAAAAATAGAATGAAATGCCAAGAAGCCGGGGCTGCGAGCAGGATGGCGCCCTTGGATGTGGGGGCCACCGGAGTGGAGGGGCTGCAGGGTGGCCCGTGGGCGTCCAGGCCAGGACCAGGAGCATGGGGGGGGTCAGGGTGCTGGTTTGGTGCCCACCCAAAATGTGCATGGCTTCGGCTGGCAAAACCTGCCAGGAAAAGACCTTTTAGGGGGGAAAGACGGGATGGATGGGGAAACTGAGGCAGGGATGGCACTGGTGTGTCCTCCTCCCACCCAAAATTCTGCACCCCTGGCCACCCCCCTTCACCACTGGGTGCTGCCCTGGTGCTGGATGCCCCGGGGGGTGAGGGGAGGAATGGAGGGGGGTGTATAGGGAGTGTGTGTGCATGAGGGAAGGGTGTTTGCATGTAGGATGTGCATTTGCACAAGGGATTTGCATTTGCACGAGGGATGCTTTGCATTGGAGGGGGGGGAGTGTTCACAGGGGGTGTTCAACCAGGCCAAGTGCAGGGTCCTGCATGTGGGTTGGGACAATCCCAAGCCCAAAACCAGGCTGGGCGGAGGGTGGCTGGAGAACAGCCCTGAGGAGAAGGACCTGGGGGTGTTGGGGGGTGAGAAGCTCCACACGCCCCGGCAACGTTTGCTGGCAGCCCAGAAATCCCCCGCATCCCAGGCTGCATCCCCAGCAGCGTGGGCAGCAGGGCGAGGGGGGGGATTCTGCCCTTCTGCTCCGCTCTGGGGAGACCCCCCTGCAGTGCTGCCTCCAGCTCCGGGGCCTCAGCACAGGAGAGACACGGAGCTGTTGGAGCGGGGCCAGAGGAGGCCCCGGAGATGCTGGGAGGGCTGGAGCCCCTCTGCTGGGAGGACAGGCTGAGAGAGTTGGGGGGGTTCAGCCTGGAGAAGAGAAGGCTGCGGGGAGACCTTGGAGCCCCTCCCAGTCCCTAAAGGGGCTCCAGGAAAGCTGGGGAGGGACTCTGGATCAGGGAGGGGAGCCATGGGACACGAAGTAATGGTTTCAAACTGGAAGAGGGGAGAATGAGATGAGATGTGAGGCAGAAATTGTTTGCTGTGAGGGTGGTGAGCCCCTGTCCCAGGTTGCCCAGAGAAGCTGTGTCTGCCCCATTCCTGGAGGTGTTGAAGGCCAGGTTGGACGGGGCTTGGAGCAACCTGGTCTGGTGGGAGGTGTCCCTGCCCAGGGCAGGGGGTGGCACTGGATGATCTTTAAGGTCCCTTCCAACCCAAACTATTCTGTGATTTCCACAGGGGAAGTGTCTGCACGAGGGCAGGGCGTCTGCACGGGGCTGGGGGTGCCTGGGGAGGTGCATTTGCACAGGGAGGTGAAGCAGGGAAGTGCACTCCTGCACCCCAGCCATGTCAGGGGGCAGTGGGCACCCTGGCACGAAGGCCAGGTGCTTGGAGCCGGCACATGGGCGTTAGTCAGCACTGGTCCGGCTCTGACTCATGGCTTAATGGATTCAGGCTGACATGCCATGGCACAGCACAGTGTGGCACGGCAGGCACCTGGCCACAGGCCACTGTGGGCACAGGCTGGAGCTGGGGGGACCGGGGCACCTCAGGGCTGCTGGTGGCTCTTGCAGGGTCACCCTCTGCCCACCAGCAACAGGAGCCAGCACAGGGTGGGAATTAGGAGAGCAGCCCATGGGACACACCATCCCTGGTCTTGGGCACCCTGGCGAGCTCGGGGCACCCATGGGCACCCAGCCCCCAGGTGGTTCAGGTCTGGGTTGCAGGATGACAAGGTAAAACACTGCTCCCCAGGGGCAAAGCCAGCCAGGGTCCTGCTCTTCAGGGACAGCATCTTGGGGACATGGGGACCTTATTCCTCCCTTTGCTAGCAGCTGCCAGCCTCGTGCCATCCCAGCCATCCTCATCCATCCTCATCCATCCTCATCCATCCCCTCCGGCACGGGCTGATGGCCTGCACAACACTGCCGTCTGCGTCCCTCCACCTTTTCCTCTTCCCAGCCCTTTGTCTTCCAGGGAGGAAAAAGGGAAAGAAAATGAGATGAGGAGGGAGAGGAGAGGGGAGAGGCAGCCTCGCTGGGGGGTTGGGCCCCAAGGCCACCCCGCTCCATGCAGAGACCTGGCCAGCTCAGTGCATCTCCCCCTGCCCTGACACTTCCCATGGGGCAGCTACCACAAAGCTGTAATTAAAAGCCCAACGTGTGTCTTGTTGGCTTAATTAGGGGCTTAACAGGCTAAGAGGGAGGATTGGCGGTGGGGAAGCTGCAACTCCAGAGCCGAAACCTCCAGCTGGTACCAGCGGTGGCCCCTCAGCCACTGAGGCAGAGCACCGGGGAGGGGATGATATATGGATGCTATAAAATAAAAAGCACGTGGAGCTGCTCCAGCCACCGCAATTTCCCTGAGAGCGGAGGATGAATCGCTGGAGGCTGCTTGGGCCGAGCAGGGGGATGCTGGACGAGGTGTGATCGGGTGCAGGACCATGCCGTGGGGTGCAGGACCGCATGGTGGGATGCAGGACCATGTGATGGGGTGCAGGACCGCATGGTGGGATGCAGGACCATGTGATGGGGTGCAGGACCGCATGGTGGGATGCAGGACCATGTGATGGGGTGCAGGACCGCATGGTGGGATGCAGGACCATGTGATGGGGTGCAGGATCATGCGATGGGCCTGACCTTGTAGTGGGGTGCAGGATGCTGTGATTTGGTGCAGGACCGTGCAGCAGGGCATGCAAACATGCAGTGGGGCGCAGGACCATGTGGTGGGGCACAGGACCACGTGGTGGGATGCAGGACCATGCCATGGGGTGCAAGGCCACATGGTTTGATGTAGAACCATACAACACACCTGGGACCAGCCATTGTCCAAGAGAGCTCGGGAGCTGCTGCCCTGAGAGCACAAGCGCCAATATTTTTCCAGGCACAGAAGAGAGTGAGCCGGCGCTGCCGACCAGCACGTGGCCCTGATGGGGACACGGCCCTGGGGAAGGAGACATCACTTCAGCCAGGGTCCCGCCAGCCAGGATCCCTTCACCCTCATCATTAACTTTCCCTCCCTTAATAATAACCTCAAACAGCATCATCCCTCCTGGCCTCCCCAGGCATCTGCTGCCTCCACTGCTTGGGGAGTCCCGGGGCCAGATCCGGAACAGGAATGCTGGAATCCTGCTCCCATCACCTCCTCCCACCCGGACACGGTATCACGTGCTGTGGGGACACTGGGCATCATCACAATCCTGCCGGGATGCTGCCTACTGCTGGCCTGGGCATCGTGGTGCTGGGTACCACCAGGTCCTGGCATCGTGGCGTTAGGTATCGCTGGGTCCTGGCATCATGGCACTGGGTATCAGCAGCTCCTGGCATCATGGCACTGGGCACTGCTGGGTCCTGGCATCGTGGCACTGGGTACCACCAGACCCTGGCATCATTGTGGCAGGCCACTCCACGGCCAGCAGCTCACAGCATCCTGGACAGACGGAGCGAATGTCACTACCTGATGGCGGGGCTGATGGCGGGTGTCTCCTGGCGAGCATGGCCTGTGTGCCGATGGCGGGATGGGAGCGGGGCCTGGCCTGGCACAGCCGTGTCCTGAAGGCATATCTCCTTGCAAGGAGGGTTGTTGGGGCCATTTCTCAACTGTCTTAATGCTTGGCCAAGGGTTTTGTTTTGGGGTCTGACTTCAGCGTTGGCTGTAGCAAAGAAAAGCCGCTCAGTGACCTGCCAGGTACCAGCATCCACCCGTGTCACCGATGCACAGGTGCTGTAATGTGGATTTTGCCGCATTTTTTCCTCTTCCTGCGGCTGTCGTTGAGGGCAGGGGCTGAAGGTCAGCCTCGCGTGGTGCCTCTGGGGCTGAGCACTGCTCTGCCATTGCTTTCTCTCCCCTCTTGTGTGCAGCTCTCAAAAACCCGGATCCTTCCCGGGCAGACTGTGCTTCCCATGGATCTTTTTTTTATTGTTGTTAAAGAGTTTAAGAAGGTCCTTCACTGAGGTCCCTGGGAGTGGTGTCCCTGCTTGGTGTCTTGGCAGGAGCAAGTGGAGTTGCCGCCACCCTCAGCATCCCGGGCTGCATCTGCTAGAGGGATGTTAAGAACAGGCTCATTTCAATTTTTCCCAGTTTTCATAAAGAAAAATTAACCCTAAGCAGAAGTCTAGCCTTGTCCCATGGAGGGGCTATTTTGCCCCTTGAGAACCCAAATTAAATGGGACTCTCAAAGCCTTTCCCATTCTCCTTTCCCTCCCCACCTGCATCATCTGCCCGGAGCTTTTCCCACTCTTTCCCTCATCATGGGAGTGGTTTGCTCCAAAATACATCCCAGAGTCATGCCGAGTAGCAGCTCTGAAACCTCCCCGGTGGGTTATCACAGCTGCCCTCCCCAGGTTTAATATCAGGCGCTGGGAGCTGGCAGCCAGCGCGGCGGCGGGGATAACCTTGCAGCTCGGTACGTTGCAGCCATCCCTCTTCTTCCATCAAGCGTTCATTTAAGAAACATTTCACTAAATACCCAGCTGACAGCGAGGGCCCCGGGAGATTGATGCCTCCGGCGCCTCCGAGGGCTCGGTGCCAGTCGGTGACTTTAAAATGACACAATGGCCACCCTGGGCCGCTCACGTCCCCTCCCTGTGCTCAGGGTGAGCGGCGTTATATCCCGGAGGACACCGTGGTGCTGCCCCCACCCCAGCATCCTCACGTTGCCCCAGGGTGAGTTATCAGTGGGGTTGTCCTGCCAGATTTGAGGGCACCCAGACCAGGTTTGCACCATCGCACCCCCATCTCTGCCAGGGGTACCCATCCCATCCCCATCCCATCTCCAACCCCATCCTATCCCATCCCATCTTATCCCCATCCCCACCCCTGTGAGGCATCCCCATCCCATCCCCATACTCATCCCGTCCCATCCTGTCTCCAACCCTGTCCCTATCCCATCCTCATCCCCATCTCATCCCATCCCATTCCACCTCCAACCCAATCAACCCCATTCCCATACCCATCCCTATCCCATCCTCATCTAGTGCTACCCCATCCCCAATCCCCATCCCATCCCTGCCAGGTTCCTTCTCTCCTCAGCAAGGACAATTGGGAATTTCAACTGGGGAATGTGGCGGAGTCCAGACTTGCAAAGGCCGGGACAAATGGAGTTGGCAGGACATGCTCTGGGCAGGAAGAGGATCCCACACTGGAGTCTCTGCCGGGCAGGGGGATGGCGGGGAGCGAGGAGGGCACCTCGGCCCTGCCAGGAGAGGCTGAGGAAGCAGGCTCAGTAACAAATGGGACAAGAAGATTAAATTGAAGATAAACCAGCAGTGTCTCTGTGCCAGCACAGCTTTATTCTTTTTAATTTTCCCCCCCAAATCTTCCTGAGAGAAATAAAGACAATGATGTTGGGATGCAAACACGGGAGCAAGCACTCTTGAGAGCAAGATCCTCGCAAAGCTGTGAATAAGATGCAAAACACCAGGCCTGGATTGCGCTTCTCCTGCCTCGTTAGCAGGATTGGCTAATTAGGGTATCGCCCGTGGGTGTCTGGAAGGTGTTGCTGCCATGGGAGGGACAAAGGGATTGGGGGAGAGGTGGCATTGACCTGCTGGCCCCAGACCCTGATGAAAAAAAGGGAGAATGGTGAAGAGGAACCGCTGATAAAATAAGGGAGGAATTACAAACAGGAACATTTGCAATATCCCAGCGGTGCGGGAAATGTGTGGATCACCCAGCTGTGGCTGGGATTTTAAGCTGAAATCCCAGGGGTTTGGGGACACCGCTGCCTCCATCCCATCATCTCGGTGCACGGTGATGGACCGAGAGCTGAGGAAACTAATTCAGAGCTTCTCAACCTAAAATAAGTGAGGAAATTGAAGCGAAGGGGCTGTAGGGCAGAGCGGTGGGTGACGGCGCAGATTGTACCGGGGCAAGGTCTCATCCTTCATCCCGTGAGGAAGAGGACGGTGCGGCCAAGCGGGATGGGGGGCTCTGGCCGGGCTCAGGGGAAACACCGAGACCACTCTGACGATGATCCCTAATGAGCAAAAAACCAATCACAACTTCAAATGCCATTAAGCCGTTGTTTAATTCTCATTTTTCCCCCGTGCCGCCACGTGCTCGCACCCTCTGTCCCCAGGGATGGAGCTGCGGGAGCCGGGATGGAGCGGCTGCCTCCCCCCTCCACGGGGAAGGATGCGCCGACAGGTCCCCTGATGCTGCCGAGTGCGGAGATCTGGGGGGATTTGTGGGGAAAAGCCCAGCAATTTGCTGTATTATTCCTGCCGGGCTTTGGGCGGTGAGAAATTAATGAGTTTCCACCCCAGGGCCTCCGGTGGGCAAATGGAGAATTAATTGGGAGGGTGACTTCATTAACATTGTGGAGCAAATTGATCCGCTAAGAAAAAAGGAAGAGATTTTCAATTAGGCTGGTTTGCCTTTTTGGGCTTCTTTCTCCCCAAAAGTCCCTTATTATTGTCAGCACCCTCCCCCTCAGGGCTGCGCTGTGAGCTCAACTGCAGTATTATACACCGGAGACTCCCCATGTGCCCACAGCCCCATCCCGAGCCCCGGGGGAGGATGAAAAAGCCACCCCCCAGCCGTGACATCCTGGGAGGAAGGATCCTGCCCTGGGAGCCGACACCTCGCAGCACCGGGGATTTGATTATCCCTGAAATACTCCAGCTCGGGAGCGCAGCCGGGGGTTGGTTTTCCGCTGCCGGAGAAGGAAATTTCTCCCAGCTAAAAAATAGCTTAAAGGGGACCCCAACTGGTTAAAACTAACGGTGTCTGCACGGGCGGCGCTGCCGGGAGGCGGCTGGGGAAGGCGAGGGGTTCTGGGGAGTCCCGGGGCAGGGGGGGTGTCCCGGCCAGCGGTGGAGGGTTGGAGCCTCCATCTGCCCCCAAATTGTCAGCAGCATTGAACTGGATGAGGCAACGGCTGAGGCTGAGCGCATGGCCGGGGGGTGCCGGGGGGATTTTAATGAAGGGGTTGGAGCGGCAGGAACCCCATTCCAAAATGTTGGGGATTCTTGTGACAGTCCCAAAGTGAGAAGCACATGTGGAGCCTGTCCGGCTGTGCCTCAGTTTCCCCATCGCTCTCAAGCATCCTCACTATTCAGAGGAGCACCTGAGAGGTGCCAACTGTCTCCTTTTCTCTTTCCCATCCCCTTATGGCTCTGGGGACGTTTTCCCTCTTGCCCCCAACCCCTTCCCTCCCACCAAAGCAGCCTCCGGCAGGGACCAGGGGCTTTGGCAGCCTGCCCGTGCCACCATGCCTGGCCAGAGAGATGCCACTGAGGCACAGGGAACACTGTGACCCTCATCTCCCAACGGGCCGAGGTCTGGCACAGCCATCCCCATCCAGGGAGACAAGCCAGGCCAGGCGGGAGGTGGGACGTGGCAGGAGAGAGGTCCCAGGTCCTGGGCAGCATCCCTGCCATGGGGACACAAATGCCATGGGGACACAGATGCCATGGGGACACGGATGCCACTGGGACGTGGCACAGCGGGGAGCTGCCCCAGCATATGAGCCCAACTGTGCTTAATCAGTGACAAAGTGAGAAATGAGGCAAAAAATGCCATCAGGGCTTGGGGGGAAGCAGGGGGTGACTGGAAATGGAGACAGAGGGCTTCGCTCCTGGCCCCGCTTCGATCCTCTGCCATGGCTCGTCTTTGCCCTGGTGCGGGAGCAGGAGGTCACTGGTGTCCCTGACACCCCGCAGCACCCTGGGGACCTCAGGGTGACCAGTGCCCTGCCCCAGGGTGCTGCGTGCAGGGACCTCGGGGTGGTGATGGCCTGGGGTGCTGCCTGTGGGGACCTCGGGGTAGTGTCAGCCTGGGGTGCCCAGTATGGGGACCCTGGGCTGACGACTGCCTGGGCATGGGGTGCCATGTGCAGGACCTTGGGGTGGTGGCAGTGTGGGGTGCCGTGCTGGGTCCCTCGGCTGACGGCTGCCCCAGGAGTGGGGTGCCTTGTGCAGGGACCACAGGGTGATGGCTGCACCGGTCCAGGGTGCTGCGTGCAGGGACTTGGGGGTGATGACAGCCTTGGGGTGCCATGTGTGGGGACCTCGGGGTGACAACTGCCCGGACAGGGGGTGCCACAAGGACCCACGATCTGTTCTCCACCACCCAGTGTCCCCCCCGGCCGGGTGCCCCCAGCAGCAGCGGGGCAGGATCCGGCCCGGGACGCTGACGGGTGGCTGTGACACCCTCTTTGTCGCAACTCCCCCCACTCCCCTCAACCCCCCTCCCGAGGGG
>VWZL01003848.1:72658-103425 GCA_013396915.1 Stercorarius parasiticus
GATGCGATGGGGTAGGGTGATGGGTGCCAGGTGGGTGTAGGGCCATGGGAGCACCCATGGGTGCTGCTGAGCCGCTGTTGCTGCGTGGCCGAGTCCTCCTGGCAAGGAAGGGGGACAACGGCCGGGGGTCTGTGACCCCCCCCCAGCATCCCGGGGGGGCTGGAGCATCCCAAACCTGGGGCTGGAGGGGACTCGGCTCCTTCCCGGTGGCTCCCAGCAGTGCCGGGGGTGTTACACCCCTGTGTCCGGCTTTGGATCGTGCCCTTTCCCAGGGATGGGTGCATGCGCCGAGTGGTTTTATTCCCCCCCCGCCTCCATCTCCCTGCCCTCATATTTTGTGTTGGCGTTTGATGAATGTTTTAAGGCCATTTGCCTTACAAAGTGCCTCGATGGGGAGAACACGCGGCATAAGAGCCTTCCCCAAAGCGCCTTCCCCTGCCTTAATGGCAAATTTAGGGGGGAACCAGGATCTGGTTCCCTGGCAGAGAGGGACACGGGGGGGCTCAGAGAGGCTTTGAGGGGGGGTCACCATCCCCAGGCTGGGCTGGGGATCCTGCCCCGAGGCTGGCAGGGAGGGAAGCACCGCTGCTACTCCTGATTTACACCACGGTGGCACCTGGCCTGAAATGTAATTTCCGCCCCCCCCATGCTAAGCGACGCCGTCCCGCTAATGGAAACACGGCCACGCTCATGCAATCACGGCTGCGTGTGCCGTGGGGGGGGGGGCTGCACCCGCCTAATGGATCGCCCTCCCCGAGCCCCCAAACAATGCATTTTTAATGACAAATAGATTAAAATAATAAATAAAAACAGGGGAAGCTCTCCGTGCCGTCAGCATATCGAGCAAAACCACTGCCCCCCGCTGTGGGCGGTGCTGGGGGGTTCCCCCCCCTCCCCCTGTGGAGAACGGGGCTGGAGGGGACCATCCCCGGGGCGTCAGAACTGGGGCAGCACCAGCGTCATCTCCCCACAGCCCTGTTTGACCCCCACATGGAGAAACCACATTTCCCGGGATTTCCCACCCTCCCGATGGGCCTCCCCATCACCGGGACAGGACGGGACACACCCCATTTTTGGGATGCCAGGAGGAATCAGCTGCGTTTTATTGATTGGGGGGTTGGATTTGGGGTGGGGTTTGGGTTTTTTTGGTTTGTTTTTGTTTTTGTTTTTTTTTTAATCCTGTATAATTTATCAAACAAATTGAACCGAACGTCCAAATGAGAAATGAAAATGGGAAGTGCTCCACGGCAATGAAATCATTCCAGCTGCCTCGCAAAATGGGGGAGGCTCCGCGCCCGTTATGAAATTTCATCCATCTCCCTGCAGAAAGTTTTGATTTTTTTATCAACTGGCATTTCCAAAGGAAGCCACGTGGCCTTGGAGGTGTGCGTGTATATATATATATATTTTTTTTTTAACCAGGTCTATTATAGATGCTGTGAATAAACATAAGGGGGCCAAAAAGAAAAAAGAGGACAATTTAATTTGCTAGAAAATACAATAACATAAAAGAAAATGTAGATAAAAGGAATAATGCGATATCCCAAGCTCAGCTTTTCCAAAGTGGCTCGATTAATTTTAATGGGAATGGGGAGAACGCATTCCTTCAGGCAGGTTTGGAGATGGCAGCTCCCAATTCAGAGCGCAATGGGGGCCCCGGCCACGATCCCCTCGCACCGCGCTGCCGCAGCCGGGGACGGCTCAGTGTGGCTGCTGCGAGACAGCCCCGCTCCTCACCAATTTAATTAAATGCTCACTAGGAAAGGGAAAAAAAAAATAAATAGAATGTTCCTGTGCGAGCGCCACAGCGGGAGGAGGGGAGGCGCAAGGCTGTCCCGGGAGAAGGACCCTGCGTGGGTGCTGCCACTGGACCCCGCCGGACAGGGCGAGAGCAGTGGGGTCTGCAGGGCTCAGAGCGTCACAGCACCGAGAAGCGTTTTGGGAGAGGAAGGGAAGAGGCTGGTAAAGGTTATCGCTTGCTCTGGTGCTGCAAGCAGTGGGGGATGGTCTCAGCCCCATCCTCATCCCTGTACTCATCTCCATCCCTGTCTCCATTCCCATTCCCATCCTTATTTCCATCCCCATCCCTATCCTGTCCTCATCCCTGTCCCCCTCTCCATCCCCATCCTTATTTCCATCCCCATCCCTATGCTGTCCTCATCCCTGTTCCCATCTCCATCCCTGTCCCCATCCCCATTCCCATTCCCATCCTTATTTCCATCCCCATCCCTATCCTGTCCTCATCCCTGTCCCCATCTCCATCCCCATCCAGGTCCCCATTCCTATCTGTATTTACATCCCCATTCCTATCCTGTCCTCATCCCTGTCCCCATCTCCATCCCCATCCCCTTTCCCATTCCCATCCGTATTTTCATCCCTGTCCTGTCCTTATTCCTGTTCCCATCTCCATCACCATCCCTATCCCATCTCCATCACCATCCCTGTTCCCATCCCCCTTCCCATCCTGTCCCCATCCCCATTCCCGTTCCCGTCCCCCCCTCCTCTCCCAGCAAGAGCTGCCAGAGGACACCGGGCAGAGCCCAGCGGGGCTGCGCCTTGGCAGGGGCCCAGGAGCTGCTCATTTCCCTAAAAGCTTCCCGATAAATTACTCCTGCTCTTGCTCTATAAAAGGCACTTTGGCTCCCGCCGTCGCCATCGGGCTGCAGCTCCTCACTGCCCACCCCAGGACCTGCCGGGGACACCGCATCCCGCGGGGCCCTCCGCATCCCCGCAGCATCCTTTGGGAGCTGGGTACCGGCTGCGCGGGGGCAAGGGACGGAGCCCAGAGCCCTGTCCCGCCTCGGCGCTTTCCTCCCGCTGTGCAGCTCTCCGTGAACAGCCTTTTTCCCCAGCTTCGCCCATGCCAGCTGCGTCCCGTCCCGGGCAGTGATACACGCCACCGCCACATCTCCTGACACTGCTCTGTAAAATACACCCCCATAAATGCCTGTAATTTACAGGCTCCTACAAGCACCTGGGAGTTACCCGGCTCCGTGAATACACGACACCCTGCGAGCGATGCTCGGCTTGGCCCCAGTGGCCGGAGATGGCACAAGCTTTTGCTGGAAAACCTGATTTTAATTACCCCCACGCCTTGCCAGCCCCTCTCAGCCTCCCTTGGCCGAGTGGGTGCGTGGCAGGGAACACTCCTGCGCTCGGCTTTCAGGCTTTTTGGGAGTTTCTGCGTCAGGAGCGGCTCGTCTCCTGGGGCGTGAGGAAGAGCGCGGAGGGGCTGCTTGTGTTTTACACAGTAATTTTCATTTACAGTTTGGTTTTGCAGCTCGCCCAGGGAGCTGCCTGGTGCCTGCCTGGGCAAAGGTGTGTTTTATCTACCAAATTTAAGCTGGATCTGGGGAGCGGTTTTGGAGCCATGAAGCTTGTGGGTGTTGGGACCAGTTGCCCACCCAAGGGATGCTCCAAAACACACTGGGACCGGAGCACCCGGAGCAGGGAGGGGATGTGGGTGCTGATGAAAGTGGGTCTCCAAACACAGGCGAGGAACTGAGAAGTATTTCGATGGCTGATTGCGAAACAGCCGGCACAGGCTCCGCCGCCGTCCTCAAAACATTGGTGGGAGAGAGAGGAGCGGCTGTGCTTTCATTTGGCTCTGCTGGCAGCGGCCGTGGCCTCGTCAGGAAGGTGCCACACGCATGGCCTGGCTGCCACTGCCACAGTTCAGACTCGCACCGAAGCTGTTTGTCGCCCTTCAAAGTCAGCAGAGCGGCAGGGGCGATGGGCTGAGCCCTCCAGCAGCCCCCAGCCCCCCAGGGCTCTGTCCCCATGCCGTGATGGGGACATGGGGACACACGTCAGAGCAGGATGGAGACAGTAGCCAATGCTGCTCCTGTGGACAGCTGATGGCAGGGCCTCACAGCCTGCGACCCCACTCCAGAGCATCCTATGGCCCCTCTGGGGGGTGTTTTTCCCCCCATTTGGCCTCCTGCAGCTGTGCAACCTCTGCATTCAGGGCAGGGGTCCCCTTCCTCCAGGGAACACCGATTTGTCCCCAGATAGGTGACACATCAGTGCTCTTGCTTACCCACACATGCCGGCTCCTGCAAGGGGAGGCGAGGATGGGACATGGGGCTGGTGCCGCATCCTCAGAGCCCCAGCCCCAGGCGAGCTCAGGGCTTGGCGGAGCAACCGCAGTCACAAGGGAGAGGATAAAAACACCCTTTAGTTTGGCTTAAAGCTGCACCAGCCTCCGGCCGAGGCTGGTTTCCCCACTGCAGTCTCATCCAGCCCCTGCTTGTGTCAAAGCTGCGTCCCAGGATGGCTGATGGCTCCCGGTGACTGTCTGCCTGCACACCCCAGCGTGGGAGCTCTGGGCAGCCGAGCACTGCCGCGATCCAGGCGAGATTTGCCCAAGAGGCAGCTGGCTCCTGCCCGCACTCTTCATGAATCTGGACCTACTGCGGCCACGCGCAGCCAAACCTGAAATGCACTGGCAGGGGGTGCAGCCACCATGGGCAGAGCTGCTGCTGGAGACCCGCTCTCCCTGGACGCTGCTGGCCAGGATCCCCCGCATGCCCAGCAGCTCTGTGGTGAAGCCGAGCACCCACTCGCCCTCCCAAGAAAGCCGAGCCAAGGGCCTCATCCCTCCCTTTCCCGGTGAGGAGAGCTGATTCCATAAAACTCGCTGTGGCAGCCACATTGCTGGGCTCAGCCTGTCTCTGGCTGCACTGGGCTTGGCCGTACCAAAGCTGTGCCCTAAAAGCACCCCTAGAGGCCAGCCCTTCCAGACCAGTAAAGAGGAGAAGCTGGAGGCAGCTGACCCTTGGCTCCCAGCAAACAGAAGGGCTATGGAGTCCGTCCTTGCCCCTTCCCAGCTCCAGCCCCCAGCACACCCGCCTGGCCAGCCAGCTCCCAGAGCAGAGCGCCACCCACGGAGGTATTGGCCCCGCTGGAACTCACTGTTTACTTAATTTCCTGGAGAATGAGAAACCTTGGGATATTTTTTCCTCTTTGCCTTTCACCTTCAGCATAGTGGGGGCAGGAGCAGACGGCTTATGGGAGCTCCCCAAGCTCTTCATTAGGAGCTCCGGCACCTGAACTGAAGCAGTTTTACACACTGAATTTAACAGAAGCAAACATAAGTCATAAACACGGTAGGAAATATTAAACATCAATTTTAAAAGCCTGGTTACAGCTTCCTTCCCCAGCCTGCATCAGCCACGTAAAGCCCAGCTGGGGAACTGGACTGAGAGCCGGGGCAGCACACACAGCAGCAGTCCGAGGGGACAGATCCTGCCTGGGGAAATGGGGGCTGTTGGCTCCAGCTGACAGCAGACAGCCCCTCTACGTGGGGCTGGGGCTCTGCTGAGCGCACATCCCCATCCCAGTGGCAGGGAGACAACCGCCCGAGTGGCTCAGCCCACGGGAGGCCGCCAGGCAAGAAATAACACGACACGTGCAGGCTGCAACGGGGGGGGTAGGCTTTTATTGATATAAAAGTGTAGATAAATAATTCTGTCCCTTTCTTAGAGGGGGTGGGAAAGAAGTCCATCTCCAGCACAACCTCTGCGGGTGTCCCCATGCCTCAGCCCCACTGCAGGTTGGGGGGCACCGGCCACCCTCCGGGTGGGGGCGCCTGCAGGGATAGGGGTAGATCCTGAACTGGTGGCCAGCCCGGTGGGTACTGGAAAGGCGCTGGTTTCTCAGGCAGAGCACTGTGGAGGTGGGAAGATGGCAGGGGCAGAGGTGAGATGGGGGTGTCTCAGTTTGATAGCAAGGTTCTGTGCCCCCTCCGCAAGCACCCAAAGGAGGAGGGGCCCAGCAGAGCAGGGGTTTGGTTATCAACAAGCAGTGTATATTCACCCCCCACCTCCACATCCAAGAGCAGAACTGCTGTGTAACCACCCCCCAGCCCATTCAAGCGGTTGGGGCTGGCTAACGCAGTGCCTTCTACAGAAAATTAAGGATGGAGCACTAAGATAACGGGGTCTGCTGAGGGGGGGAAGCAGGAGCAGCCCCCCTGAGAGCTGCCCCAGGCATAGCTGCTGGGAGGACAGGTCTTGTGCTGCTCCCCTCCCACCCCCAGCTGCTCTCCGCTCTCCCCACAGCTGGGTTTTGAGAAGAACAAATGAAACCAGCAGATGTTTCTTTCCCAGCAGCCTGAATCCCAAGCCAGCTGTGCACTTCCCAAAGGACAAGGACCCCTCGGAAACAAAGAAACTGCCAAAATGCCAGGGTGTTTTCACAGAAGCACCCTTCAGCAGAGGGACAGGCTTCCTCCTCCAACTCACAGCCTGGGAAACGCTTTTCCTCCTGTATTTCTCCCCCAAGTTTACTAGTTGAGGCTGCTGTAAACAACACACCTGACTGAAGAAGTGCAAAAGCAAGAAGCATCACTCCCTCGTCTCCATCTGAAGAAAACGCTTGGCCAGGACAGGTTTAAATTCATGGAAAAGGTACCTTTTCCATTAATTCCTGAGTGCAGGAAACTCATTTGTTCTTTAGCACAAGCCCTGACAGCAGCCTTCCAGTTTCTCAGGCCTCCACCTCCGATCCTGATGAATCTTGTTAATTGTTATGCCAGAAGAAATCTAATCAAACTCCTTTACATAATGCTCCTGAGGAGCAGCACCCTCCTCTCCTTGCAGGGCCGACAACGTGGCCGAAAGCCAGCTCCAGAAGTTGAGTGCAGCGTTTTCCAGGCAACTAGCACAGAGCAAAGTCATTTGGTCTAACGCTTCTCCCCGTGATGGGGATTCTTCAGAGCCCAGGATGAGACAAGACTGCTAGGACACTCACCAAGCCCCTCTCAGGCAGGAATAGTTTTTGTTCCGTCCAGGCTCAGGCAGGCAGGGGAGCAGCAGCAGCAAGGTGGGGAGCAGGAGAAGGCATGCTGCAGGGTGGAACAGCACAGCTATCAACTAATGAGCTGTTCTGCGAGCAGCAGAACTAATCAATAGGGAGGATGCTGTCTGGGTACTCAGTTCCCTGGGGTCTCATAAGACACAAGTGCTATCAAAGGTTTACCTACAGCTGGAGCGTTCTGAATGTCTGTCCCATGTGGATTCTGCGGTATCTAGCAAGGGTCAAGAATATTTCCTTTCCGAAGGCATTAATGGGATCCCTCTTCTCTCCCCACTTCCATGTGCATGAAGCCTGTAGTATCTCAGTATCTTTGAGCCTTTAGACCCGTTCTGATGGAAATCACTAAGTGGGCTCCACAGCAGCTATGGCAGAAGCACACACTCACGTGCGCTGACATGCTCCGTTTCCTTTGGAAATCAGCTTAAAAATCAATCACACCCTGGCAGAGCTCCACTGCCAGAAGAACTACACGCACTCCATCCAACTCCACCCCAGCTCTCCAGAAAGCAACAGCACAGCGTGACTTTGAAAACACACATCAGGTGGAGGCTTCCAAATGAAGGTTGTCTCCTTGAGCCCAGCTGCACCAGAAGAGTGGCTGCATGAACGACGGGTGGAAGGCAGCGCGGCAGCTCTCCATCCATGGGGCTAATTTAGGATGACGGTCACAAATGATGCTCAAGTTACTGCCTTTAAGAAAGTGTTACCCTTCAGCCAAGCCAGTACCTGGCCATACAGCCACTGATAGTCCAGCACAGTGTTTTCTTTACACTGTGGTGTATTTGGAGACCGTGCAAGGCAGTAGCTCCACCTGTGATGGCCTGCTAGGTACCCTGCTAGAAAGCCCCTGGTAAGGCAGAGAGAGAAACTCAGCTATGCTCGCAAGCTGAGGCTTAACATCCTCCCACCACGCTTTGGGAGCATCGCACTTCCAAGGATCTTTCCCATCGCAGCTTGAATCCTTCCTACTCAGTGCTGACGGAGCAGGAAGAGATGGATCTGTGTCTCCAGCATCTCCTTTTGGAGCTGACTGCCCTTGAGAACATTTTCTCTGCTGTTTTGTGCAGACTAATGGTCTTTACTGACATTACCAGGCAGGCAAGGCAGCCTCTGGGCAGGTTATCATCTGAAACCACAAATTCCCCAAAGCAGTGTTAGACCCTGACAGAGATTCTGCCACATTTCAGGGACCTCGAGGACTGCATGAGGGAGAGGGAGCTCCTTGTCCTTAAAAGCATTTTCAGGAGGAACACGGATTCCCCAGGCACCAAGAGCACAGGGACCTGCCTAAACCAGCCCCTCTTCCCTGGCAATGCAAACTAACTTCTCTGGCAGACAAAGCAAGGTCGGAAGGGGAAGGCTGGGGCTGGAAAGCACAAAGGGAGAAGAGAAATTATAGGGACAAGCATTGGTGAGGCCAGATAGAGGAAGAGAAGCTTTGAATAGTTGGTGTTTAGTTCCAGCAGTAGCTGGTTTCTGGGCCTGCAGAGGCAGAGAGGCAGGGTAGAAAGCAACAACCCTACAAATCCCAGGTCTTGTCCATCTTGGGAGGCAGCAGGGACCAAACAGTTATAAAAGTCTGGAAATTCCTCTAGGTGTAATGATGGCTATCTTCTGTAAGAGATGATCTACCCCAAGATGAAGGGATTCATGGTCAGGACAAGCAAAATGGGGCAAGTGAAGTGTCCGGGGGAGTAGGAAGGTTATGACTGCCAGTGAGCACCACTGCAAGGGTAAGAGCAGCCAAGCTGATGGATGGATCAAACAGAAAGCAACAAGCCCAAGCAAGCACCAGAAGGAAGATCCTGCCCAGACCAAACACAGAGAGGACAGGAGCAAACAGAAAAAGAACAAAAGAGAGATCTGGCACCTGCCCAAATGTCATCCAATTAAGCCTGCGGCACAGTCAGGTGAGCAAGGAAACAGCAGGCACCGGCAGGCATCCGAATCCGAATGAATGCTGCGAGGAGGAGCTAATTCCACCCTCTCACTGGCAGGGATGTGCAGACAGGGCAGGCAGAGGCCGGGGAAGCTGTCAACAGATGAGACCGGGCTCCTGCCACTGAACGCCGGGCATTAATAACTCAGCATTGCGGTGGCACTGTCCTTCCAGGCACATCTGTGCATTCTGCAGAGAGCACAGGAGTACCGCTCTGCCTGCCTCCCCTGGGGAACCAGCTGCAGGCAGCAAGGCCTGGCTTGTCCCTCCTGCACATGGGGAGACATGTCCACACATCTCTGATGCAGGCATGCAAGACCGGATCCATACGTGTGTCTGTAGCATGTGCCACCAGCAGACATGCAGTGCCAGCAGGCCAAGTGCTAAATGACAGCTCAGGGAGTCCTATTGAGTTGAGACCTTTGATCACTTGCGCCTTCTCCTGTCCCACTCACATCCCCCTTGTGGGATCCCTCCTCCACACTGTGCGGGCCAGAAGGAGCAGCCAGTCCTCACACGGATGCTCCCCGGCCACCCGTACCTGTTGCTCTGAGCTGCGCTCAGTCTCTTCGCTCTCTTCTCCAGCCAGTCCTCAATGGTGCCAGGGGGGACATCTGCTCCCTCCTGCCGCAGCTCCTTTGATCTCTGCTCCCCTGGTTGAGAGAGAAAGAGGGCTATCAGACGCTCACTCTGCAGTCCTTTCACTCCATTAAACCCACCGCTTGTTACCCTGCATAGTTTCTTACGGTGGAGAGTTTGCAATATCCCTGTGGCAGCCCCTCCTCCTCCTTCTCCACTGTCCACCTGCCATCTGATGCTTGGTCTCCTCACTGGTGACAGCTCCAGCCAGACAGAGCCGGGAACAAGACCGAAGCCAGCAAGCACGGCGGCGGTTTGGGCACTTAACTGAGGGGAGTCTGACATCTCCCCCCGGGGTAGATCGTCCACGTCCTCGCCTGAAACAGCCTCTGCTGGCCCTGAGCCCTGAGCCATTTCCAAAGATGTGTCCCTCCAACTGGCAGGAGGGACTTTGCCACCTCTGCCCAGTTAGGTGGGAGTGACAGGGACGTCTGTCCAGATCAATGCAGACTTGGCAGGCCACAAGAGTCTGAAAGGTTCAGAGTGCGCTTACAACCAGGGGACGGGATTTCAGAGATGCTGTTAGGTCTGTTTAAGGCACACGCTGCATGATGCCTCCCGAGCCCCCGCAGAGATGGGGCGGGAGGCTGTCACCCATTCCTGCTTAGCCTAGGTGCAAAACCAGAGCAGACCACAGCCGAGGGAGGGAGGGGAACAATTTCCTGCATTTTCTCATGCAAGTTAGGAACGAGCAAAGAAACCTTTGCTGTCTACCCAGAGGCAGGGCAGCCTGAGGTCCTTTCAAGCTTTCAACCCCTCCATCACCCCAGGGGGGTTGCGTGGGGCAGATGTCTGCATGCACCCCACCCTACAGCACTGTCCTCTCCGGGCAGAAGGGCACAGAGCCAGCAGGGCAGCCCAGCACTCACCAGTCCCTCCCAGAGGGAATCCTCAGGCAGAAATCCTCAGCTGCCCAGTTAGCAAAGGTCCCTGGTCCCTCCTCAGCACCAGTGACAAAGCAGGAAGGGATGCTAGCAAAGAACAGGGTCTAGCACGAGTCCTTGACACGAACAACAGAGTCATACTCCTGACGGCACGTCAGGAAGAGCGGCTGAGGAGATGCTCAGAGCTATTAGACCTTCAGCCTAGTGGAAAGTTCCCACCTAACAGAGAAGGGAATGTGATACTTGAAAAACAAACACTGTTAACAATAAAATGGAAGCTGAGGCAGCTGTGTGTCATTCCCCTTTGCCCCCTCTGGGGACAAGCGCTCTGGGGGAACCCTGATCCCACTTAGAGATCAACCCGCCACCCCGGCGGCAGCCACCTGCAGCTGTGCCCACCAGGAGCCTGCTCCACACCTACCTACCATATGTCACACGTTTAAGGAAAATATTATACGTTTCCAGACAGGGTGTGAAATTAATATTGCTTGGGCAGAGTGAAGGATCACTTCATCCTAGTGGTGGCAACCAATTATTCATCTGCCTGTTGAATATTAATAAGGATGGCAGAAATGTGCTACACAATGAGCAGCCGGAGATGGATAATTTGTCATCCAGCCTTTTCATCTGCTGCTGCTGGGAGGGGTGACGATGTACTCACTGCCACCACAAAGACAGCCTGCTGTGGTCCTGATGTCGAGGTGCTGCTCTGCAACCCAGCAATAAGGATATGGTCGGATACAGGACTGTTCACGGCTGCGACAGTCGCTCCCAAGGAGCAAAGCCCCAGCAGAGCCACTCCGGGTCAACCCAACAGCCGGGCCAGGTGAGGGCACTGGGGAGGCACAAAGCTCAGCCTGGTGAGCTGGGCACTGCTCAGATTCAGGATATCTGAATTCATCTCTCAGATTAGACTTCTCCAGCAGCATCGGCCACAGCCACTTTACTTCCCTTTGTTCCAGGTTTCTCCATCTCCAGTGAGCGCCTGGGCACGTCCCACCTCAGAAAGGGGACAAGCAGTGGTTGTGAGAGGCTTTGATGAAGCAGGGAAGAAAAATCACAGAGAGAAGCCTCTCCCACCTCTACCTACCACCAAGATTTCCTTTTGATCCCACTCCACCCCCCAACACACCGCAAACCAAAAACTGCCAAAGCCTCTCTGTTTAGAGCAGGGAGCCCCAAGACCACTGCCCCCAAGTGTCACACTAGGAACTGGTGGGAGCCCACGGACTTGAGCAGACTCAACTGTCTCATCCAGAAAAGCTCACTGGCTGCGGTGGAATGACTCCAGACTCACACTGGCCTAAATGAGGCCCCAGGTGTCCATACCAGAAAGACATCCAGCTGGCTCTCTCTTCACGCAGCTCCAACGAGCTACTGCTCCAAAGCACTCCAACCCTCAGGCTGAGAAATAAGGTAGCAGGTACGGGCAGCTCTCCGTCCACCTTGACACATACCCACCAAAAAGGCAAATCTTTTGTCTCTTCTTCTTCTGAAGCACACACGTCCCATCTGGAGACAACCAAGACCACCATGAGACCAGAAATACCCCCTGAATGTCAACAGGTATTCCAAGATGTAAGTCAAACACAACTACCAGCCCTTGCTCCTCATACGTGACCACATAGCCAGCCAGATGGCAGCAGCAAGACAGGTGTGAAGGTGCTTCCCCCCTCCTCCTCACTGGGGTGTTTGCTTCAAAGTCTAATTACAGGCAATTAAAAGAGTGGCTGTAGTCATGAAGTGCCTCTCCAATGATGCCAGAGTGGGAGTCCAGATTTATCTTCTCTCCCCAGGCAACTTTTAGCATGAGTTTTCTTCCTGAACGAGGCACCACCGTATGCGAGAGATAACCACCAGCACCGAGCAGGTCACCCTGCAAAGAGATTCACACGTAATCCTTCAGCTACCTCCCTGGGCAGGAAGATGTGGCAGCCCAAACTCCTCCAGAGCACACAAACAGCAGCAGACTGCAGCTGAGAGATGAGGTTGATGAGGCCCTGCAATACGAGCAGCTTAAGAAGTTACCACCCTGCAGCCAAGAAGTGGCAGCCAACTGTGAGAGCGCTCCTCCTCCTGCTCATCGCTAAGTTAAACTGGTTGACTACAGCCACCCCCAGCAGGGCCACTCATATTCTTTCAATCCCACGGATCTATTGCAAACACTCACCCAACTGTGCCCTTACTCTCCCCTCGCAGCTCTGGCTAGCTGGAGCTCACCAAAGAGGCTGGGTTGTGTCAATACTACCAGCAGAAGTGACGCAGATTAGCGGGGAGCCAATAACTTTAAGCAAGACGACAGCAATTTGACAGTGACTTTTCCTGACATGACTGTACTTAAAATGACAGCCTGGAAGTGTCTCGCTGATGAATGATGCAGCAGATGCAGAAGGCTAATGCTTTGATGCGGTAACAGCTGGGAATATACCTCCCTCCCCGCTGAAGGTGGAAACTGTTGCTTCATGATGAGTATATTCTATGGGGTGCAGAAATGCTGAAGCCAAACCAGGACACGCTCTAAGCTGTTACAGAACAGCGCATCGTCCAGAAATGTTCCCACTTAACCCACAAGACTAACACAAACAACAGGGTGAATTCCCTGCACTGAAAAGGCCAAACGTTAAGAATAATGTAATTTTTCCTTCGGCATCATTAATAAATGCATCATTAGCAGGAAGAGCTCACTGACATGGAACTACCAACACCAAACACTTAACAGGGATTCAGGCACGGGTTCAATATTTACATGTCAAAGAAGTGCCATCGTGGTTTAGCAGTGTTAAAAAAAAAAGTCAGAAAGGGCTTTGCTGTGGCTTAGGATGCAAGGTCAACCCTGAACAGGGGTTCATGGGCTACACCATTTCACTACAGGATTTCTTTGCACCTTTTTGTGAAGCATCTGCCCCTGGACAAGGGGAGAAACGGGTTCAACACAGCCCCACAGCTCCTCTGCTTCTCCGCCCACACACCAGAGCTGAGGAAAGCGGAGTTAAGCAGCACTCTGAACCCACCAAGAAATCGTCCACTTTTACCCCACCAGAGGCAGAGCGTGGCCATCTCCAGCTCGGTCACACAAGGCTCTGCAGAAAATGGTGAAAGCACTGTGAAGCTTCCAGGCTCTCAGCTCATCTCAAATCCCCAACCACCCCAGGCTGCAAGCCCGTCGAAACCTCCCAGACGCTGCAGGTTCAGATGGGAAGTCTCCAAAGACATTGACAATTCAGTGAGAGGCAGCCTGATCCAGACCACTGCTCTAACCCGTATCTCCGTATCATCTCACTGGCCGTGGCCTGTGATGCACAGAAACATTAGGTGCTAATTCATACAGGACATCACTGATGGAGGCGCTGGATGGACGTGCTGCAAGGATCAGGTCTCCTGTGTGACTAATGCAACCTGCAGCCCAACCTGCCATCACACTAGCTGACCTTGAACTCTGCCCTAAGCCTCACCATCCGAGACACGGATACTTCAGTAGCCTGAGGACTGGTGAAACATCCCGACAATGCACCAAAGGGTGGCCTGGCTTTTGTAGCTGTTCTTTCCATCTAGTCCATTGTGTTATGGACTGCACCTCTCCTCCACCAAGTCGTGCTGAGTTCTTCCCTCCACCAAATCCCTCCAAGCTCTCTGCAGGCTCAACTGATCAGATTTTGAGGTCTGTGTGACTCTCAGCCTGCTCGCTCGGCTCACACGGGATTTCCATGGAGCAACACCACAAGAGAGGTGAGCAGGATTTAACTCTACAACCAGCCATTTGTGTTAGAGCAGCACAGCCAAGGACAAGGCACCCTGCCGTCCCCTGGCCATTGCTCCTTGAAGTCTAATTGTTTAATTAAATGTTTGACTTCGTAATACAAATGCAAGGTTTCCAAGTAATCTCCTAGGAATCAGCTCTCTCACTAGCCAATTCTCCGCTTACACCTGACCCATTTGACAGAAGTCAATATTCAATAACAAGTGTAATTGGCAATGAAACCTGCCCAAGCGCAGAGGAGCTTGCCAGCCTTCCCCTGCAGCTCCGCTCTGCTCCAAAGAGCTTTCACTTCCCCTGCAATAAACAGCCTTCAATGACTGGAAGCACTACAGGTTCCTGCAAATAGGCTGACATCCTATGCCACCTCTTGGGAGCTCAGCACTTAAACCCCGCAGCGGCAAAGGGTCGGGGAGAGGTTCTGGGCTGGCAGCGGGGAAGGGGAGCATGACTGCCAGCTCCGAGGAGGGCTGGCTAGAGCGCTCCGTCTCCCGCGCAGTCCGACGAGCTGGGTTTTATTGACTGCCAGTGTTGTTCAGCAATTGATTCACAGAGTCGCCTCGGGGACTCGCAGACTGACTCAGCAACGGCGAGGACTGGAATAGCTCTGTAGTGCCTACCTTCCTCCCGCTCCTCCGGGTTCACCAGAGCTCTGCCGTGCCAAAACCCATCCCCCTGAAGGCCAGGAGAGACTCTACCCCACGCACACCCCAAATCTCATATGTATGCATGCACGTACACACACGCACACACTTTTAACACTGCAGCCTGTTTTTGCCAGACTATTGGCAAAACAACAGTTGGCTCCAGCTAGCAGTGTGGGCACAGGATCTGCTCAGAAGTTGGGCTGCATTAGGAAGAGCATTGCCAGCAGGTCGAGGAAGTGATCCTTCCTCTCTGCTCCACACTGGCGAGGCCACATCTGGGTGCTGTGTCCAGTACTGGGCTCCCCAGTACCACAGGGACATACTGGAGGGAGTCCAGCAAAGGCAAGAGACAATGGGCACAAACCCCAATATAAGAATTTCCATTTAAATATTAAAAAAACCCTAACGTTTTTACTGCAAATGTGGTCAAGCAGTGGAACAGGTTGCCCACAGAGGTAGTAGAGTTTCCACCCCTGGAGAAACTCAAAACACAACTGGATGTGGTCCTGAACAGCCTGCTCCAGTTTACTCTGCTTTGAACAGGGCAGGGTTGGGACTAGACGATCTCCGGTAGAGACCTCAACTGCTCCATAAGTTCTCACCAACACCTCACTCACATTTTCTCTAACCACCAAAGTAATGAATCCTAGAGAGAAAATAGAGCTGCCACCCCTTTTAGGGTGAGGAGATGGTACTACCAGAATGAAAACGTCCAAAAGTGCTCTGGAGGCTCACAGCAGGGGAGCAGCTGCTGTTCACCCTCTGCCCAAACTCCAGTTCCACCCAAAGGCATGTGAGCAGAGGCCATTTCTGCATCCAAGACCCCAGGACAACCCAACTGACAGCAGGCTAGTTCTTCCCAAGAGTGGAAGCAGCAGCTCCCTGGTAATAGCAGAGAAGTGGGGTGAAATCAAATTCATAAATTAAAGGGGAAGTGATGTACCAGTGCCCTCTGCTGCTGACAGTTTTTATTCCCTGACTGAACAAAACCCCGAGGGCTCAGAAAGCCCACTCTCTGCTTCAGATGCTTGCTGCTAAGTAGTAACAGCATTGCTCAACTCTAGGTTTGTGTCTCTGCCAGCAGATCGAGCAGAAAGCATATGAAAAACTGCGGCACTTACAGCCACGCTACAGGCTCATGTAGCACTGAGAAGCAGGCGGGAGGGATCCATGCTCGGCTTGCTGCGTACAGGCAGTACAGGACTGCCGGCTCTTGCTGCACAACCCCTCATGCCCCTCTTTGCAGCCCACACTCCCTGCCGCAACTCCCCCTCCTCAGAGACCCCTGGACATTTTTTTGTTCGAGGACTCACCTTGAACCTGGGCACTCAGCTTCTCCAGGTCCTGCTCTGTCATGTGGGAAAATCTGCAGTTGGACCCAAAATCACACTGTCCTGGAACAAAAGCCACAGAGCTCCACGAGAGCTGCGCTCTCTTGCAATGTACATGCAAACCCAAGATCCATTACACCCGCACCCGGACACACAGGCCCAAGCCCTTCACTCCCTCCAAGACAAACACACATACCAGGGCCCTCCAGAAGAGCCTTGGGCTGGCTCACAAAGGAGCTGCTGGATCTCAGGCAGTTATTTCTCCTTCAGAACTTACCTGTTTGCAGAAACTTCCGACACGGTTTCTTGGTTTGCTCCTCTTGCAGGATAGCGGCAGCATCTAGGGGAGACAAAGGACAAAGCAGGCTAAAGATCATAGAATCACAGAATGGTTTGGGTTGGAAGGGACCTTAAAGATCATCTAGTTCCAACCCCCCTGCCCTGGGCAGGGACACCTCCCACCAGACCAGGCTGCTCAGAGCCTCATCCAGCCTGGCCTTCAACACCTCCAGGGATGGGGCAGCCACAGCTTCTCTGGGCAACCTGGGACAGGGGCTCACCACCCTCACAGCAAACAATTTCTTCCTAATATCCAATCTAAATCTCCCCTCTTCCAGTTGGAAACTGTTACCCCTGTCCTATCATTACACTCCCTGATCCAGAGTCCCTCCCCAGCTTTCCTGGAGCCCCTTTAGGGACTGGAAGGGGCTCCAAGGTCTCCCCGGAGCCTTCTCTTCTCCAGGCTGAACCCCCCCAACTCTCTCAGCCTGTCCTCACAGCAGAGGGGCTCCAGCCCTCTGATCATCTTTGTGGCCTCCTCTGGCCCCGTTGCAACAGCTCCATGTCCTTCTTGTGCTGAGGGCTCCAGAGCTGCACGCAGCCCTTGCCTCCTGTACAAGATCTCTTGCGCAGCAACACCCCATTGTATCATGGTCCCAAACAGGTCAGCTGCCTAGTGGGAGCCATTTTACATGACAACCAGGAACTTAAGCCACAAATTAACAGTTAACAGTCCCTGTTTGCACCCCTGGATTCAGATTTTCACTGGCTTGCAAATATCACCTTCTTTGCTTTCTGCTTCATGCTTTCTCCCCATGCCAGTAAGGGAAAAGAAGCATGACAGAAAAGCAAGAACTCTGCAGCACTTCTGCGCAGCAGAGAAAGACCAGGCAGGTTCACAGAGCTCTCAGAGCTCTCAGAAAAGCTCTACGTGAGGCCTCACAGAACCCTGTGCTGAGTCTCCAGTGGACACCACTGAAATGGTCCTTCACCTCCCGGAGACGTCCTGGGGACAGTGAACCCCAAAGACACAGCAGCTCCCACAGACTGTGGAAGAACTTGCACTGGCTGATGACAGGCCACAGAGCCTGGAAACAAGAGGAGATGAACCAGGATGAGGAAATGAAATGAACCAGTCAGAGGGAAATCAAGGGTTGCAACCTGGTGAGAAGAAAAGCTCTAGGCAATCTGCCTCACCGTTACTGACCCAGCTAGAACTTTGCTGGGCTGGGGCTGCTGGTCCTCCACACTTGAGAGCCTTTCCAACTTCCACGTATGGTTAAGCAGACAGCAGAGCCACCCTGAGCTCCACAGGGTATTCCTCACCTAGCTAGCCAGGAGACAGACACAGCCTGCAACTCCTGACCCTGAGAAACCAGAATGAAGCCAAGGAACACATAAGCAATGGTTTCACAGTCGGTTTAACCCGAACTAAGTCCTTGCTACCGCCAAAATACACAGTCCTGCTCTCTCTCTCAGACCCTGGACACACATTTCCACCATATTCCTCAGGCTGGCACCAAGGCATATGGAACTGCATGGCGAGCCACGTCAGAGTGCTGTAAAAAAGGCAGAGGACACAGGGCTTTCCTCCAGCACATCCTGACACAGCCTCCAGCCCCAGAATTCCAACTCGTTTTCTGCCAAAACCTCAGTGCACCTACCCCTCCTCCTCTGCTCGCCCCCTTGGCTAAGACAGGTTTGAGCATACCAGTGCTCTGAGCCGCTTCCCCAGCCCCGTCACCCTTCTGGGATCTCCAGTCAAGCGGTCGCATCCTCAGCCTCTCCCATGGCCACCCTCAGAACCAACATCTCCATCCAGTGCAGAGACTGCTGCCAGCTTCCCACTCACTCACACAACGCGTGTGTACAGCCTGCCTTCCAGCCCGCTTTCTCCACAAACACACCCATATTCCTTGCTCCTTGCACGTCAGAGATCAACTCTGGTTTGTAGAAGGCACCTAACTCACCTTCAGAAACTGTAACTCACTTTGTTCTCTCAGGCCTCCCGTCTCAGATTTGCTCATGATGCCAAGAGAGCTTTATCTGCAACTCCTGTTCTCAGAAACACCCTCCCTATCTCTTCCACCTCATTTCAGATCCCAGCTGACATCTACAGTTTCCCCTTCCCACATCCAGACACATAAGGGTTTTGCCTCTGAGACCGCTTGACAGCAACAATAGCAAGTCCACAATTCACTAGCACAGACAATCTGAATATAAATAAACAGTGATGATTTATTTTATCTATTCCTTCCCCTACCCCACCTCATCCATCACCTCCCCAGTCCCAGAAAGGGAACGGCAGACAGCTGGTAGTACCCACCTCGGAATAAGTCGTACCAGACCCTCTTAGCTCTGAGATGCTGCACTCCATTGAGGTGTTTCTTCCTGTTGTGAAGGTTGTCCTGAAAGGACCTGTCACAGTAGTCACAGAAGTATCTTTTCCCCATCTCTCTTCTGGCAGAGCAGCATCAGTGTGGCCTGGGAACCATCAGACAGATCCTCGGCGCCCAGCCATGCCTGCCCTGGGGATGGAGGATCCAAGATTTACAGCCCCTGCCTCCAAAGGAGAGGAACTCAAATCATTTAGGGTTGGCAGACAGAGGAAAGAGGTGAGACCCAATAGTATATATTCTTGTCTATCAGAGACTGGTAAGGCGGCATCTGCTGCATGTACATGGGAGAACAGACTCGGATCTGCATTTCTTACCTCCGTTACCCCAAGCAACAACATCTCTGCTGAAAGAACTCTCCTTCTCTGAGTGTGCTGGAGTTCAGATCACACAAAGCAGAGACCACAGAGAGCCAATGTCTCCCAGCCACCACCTGCACCACAGAAGGCACAGCAGAAACCATCCAATGTGCAAACAGGAGGAGCTAGAGGTCCCCTTCATGGGGACTTTAACCCCAAACCACAGACAACTTCCACAAGCAACAGAAAGGAAATTCCCCCGTGTCCATCTCTACAAGGTAAGGAAGAAATTCAGCAACTCTTCAAAGATGTAGAAAAAGCTGATCTCACCTGTACTTCAAGCAGGAAGCTGCTTTACAAACACTAAAGGACACAACACTTTGTTCAGTTCACCTAGCCACCTATTTACCCCTGTACCTCAAGGACTGCCCACCTCATCCTCCCCAGCCGACGGCAGCAAGATGTATCTGCTTCACCGAGTACAGCACTTGCAATAACTAAGATCACAAGAGCCTTACAGCCAGGAGGAAGGAACTCCCAACTGCACGGCCACTGAAAGCAACCTGGAGGTGCCCGATCCTTCTCTTCCCACACTTTATCACACAGGTATTTGCAGTCCAGAGACTCCGCTGTGGAGTATCAAGAAGTGTGCTCTCAAATCAGAATTTGTGTGCTCTCACCTGTGCTGGGCCTGGAGCAGCCCAAACCCTGGTAGGGCAGGTCGGGTTTGTGGTTACGGGTGGCCTTGTTCCCATCGGCTGTCCTTGCTGCAGGTGCAACAGACACCCTGCAGGAGCTGTAAGTTCTCTCCCAAGTGATATAAAGGTACCTGATAAACACTAAAGATGGATGGACTGGGAGATAAACTCCAAAAGCAATTCTCCAGTTTTTGACACCTCGAAAGCCAAATGCGTTTAAAAAAATGGCACGGAGACCAGCACAAGAAATAAAGATTTTATAAATAAAACAGGGTCAGAATCAATCACAGCCTCCCTACCGATTCTTCGGAATCAGCGGGAAGAGCAGCAGCAACAGGCAATCCCTCAGAGCCAAGCACACTGAGCGCAGGCAGCTCTGCCAAGCCCTCCTGCCAGCCAGCCATCCCAGCACCTCATGAGCAACCGTGCTTAATCCCCTCCTTCCCCTGCTCCCGAGCACTGCCGCTTCAAAACCGAGTCCCTGGAAATCTCTCAGGCCTCAAGCCACAAGTTAAGACGTAGTCTCTCTCCCCCATCTCTGTCCAGCTGCATTCAATGGAAAGATCATCTCATTTTTTTGAATCGTCTCGCAAACCTTCACACTGGAAGTAAAATGTTCAGAGACGCAACTGAACTTGAAATCTCTTTGTTTTAAGGTCCTTTCCTTGTTCTTCAGGTGACATACCCTGCTGGGAGGCGGTGCTGATCAGCCAGCCGTCTCTCCCTGATGGAACTGTACACTGCTGCACCTGCAAACACAATCAGACCTGGCTCCTGGTCCTGCTCGGAACGTGTAACTCAGCTCTGGAGGGCTTGAGGTCTTAAATTGTCCTACTCCAGCCCAAGAAACCAAATCCAAGTGCTGCTTAATGAACATTAAGCCATAGTTTCCCCCCCGCATCCTTTACTAGATCACCCCAGAGTTTTGCAGGCAGCCTGGCAGCCAGCTTTGCTGCACTGTGGTGGGGCTGCTGGAATCCAGAGGGAACGCTCTTACCCTCAGCGCTGTGGCTTTTAAGTATTGAAAAAATCCCCCTTCTGCATCTTGTGCCATAGTATCCCAAAGTTTCTGGTAACATAAAAGCTTCCCTGCTTCAGCTGCTGGCTCCTGCACTCCATCTCTGCAGAAGTGGCTGCTGCGAACGGGGAAAACAAATGAGATTCTGCAGTGGTCCCACACAAGATCTCAATGGGAATTCTGCCTGCAGAAGCCCAGCAGCAGCCAGCCTTTGAAATCGTATTTCAAACTTTTCCTTTCATCACCCCGACAGCAATAATTGCAGAAGCTCGTTCCCCCTCCTTCCCCAACAATGAGGGCAGAAAGCTCCTACAGATTTCAGGCAGCCAGATCCCCCCCCAGAGGTGCCAGCTCCCCAGTTCTCCCAGCAATTCCCATTGCAGGGGATGAATGGAAGAAAAAAAAAGCCATTAGAGGAGCGTCAGATTCTCCCAGAAATCGCCCCCTCCAAAGATTACACTGAACACTTATTTCCGTCTTTTTTTAAGAATTCAATTGCATGGATTATCTTGGCTGGATTCTGACAACTCTCCACAGTATCAGCAATCCACAGTGCTTTGTGCTGAACTAGTACGCAGGAATAAAAGCTGCTTCTGAGCAACACTGGCTAACCTATTTCCATTTTCCCAAATGGCTCAAGCAGTAAACAAAGAGCATTATTCAGTTGAAAACAGAGATGTTTTCTAATTAAATCCATGTTAGTCATTATGAAATAAAGTAAATGTAGCTGCTTTATAAAGAACCGCTTCATCTTGGCCATTTCCTCTTAACATTTCTAGACCCTAATTTGCAATTGAATTCAGGCGAATAGACCCCTGGACACACAGGCAGCCACAAACGACTTCAGACAGGCTTTGTACCAGCTTAAAAGTCTTTCTGCATAAATCCAAAGACAAAAAAAACCAGGGCTTTGTCTTGTATCTCGATGCTTAGAAGTATTAACAAAAAAATCCTCTGCTGTAAGCCTCTTGGAGCAATGTTTTATAAGAAATAGCGTGTTCTAAGACACCGAGCAGGTGTTTCACTCATCTAGCTGACGTGCTTGGTAAAACTCCAGGCAAGATCTCATGTGCACCATCCTACATTTTCCCTGCTCAAACTGCTGCCAAAACACTCCACATTGTGCTCTGCTAGCTACAGATTTAGGACTCCCTGGGGGTTCTTCTTCCCCGAGATGTGGACAGAGGGAAGAAGGTGACCCAGAAATGGGCATACAGCAGACTTGTTTTCGTCTGGGTGTAACTGCTTTTCTCCATGCGGAACCCTGAGAGTTGCTGCTGGGCCTTGACCTCAATTTCCTGCTTTCTTATAGCCCAGGCTCAGGGCCGTTTTGGCCACTTTGGGTACCCAAGCAGATGAGAAGTTAATTAAATCCAAGTGTCAAGCTTATGATACTCAGCCGCCAATTTAAATGTGCTGATATCTCTACGGGAACATGCAAAACACGGGCAGAGTCTGACAGCACCTTCTCAATGACAGAGGGACAGATTCTGACTTCCATTACGCCCAGTGTAAATCCAGAGCTCGATTTGGGATTAACACTGACCCGACCGTTACACAAACTCATACCAGCGGTAGCAGTTTACAGGCTACTGGGGAGAGTAGAGACTGGGGATTGTCTTTGAGACAATCCCTAGCTGTTAACTTTGAATAATGGAGCTTTCCAAAGCGCCGGTCTAAGGGATAACAAGATGCATGGGAACACATGAGGCACCTTCCAGCCTCTGTACGGGCTTCCAGCACAAACAGGGGCTTTGCCCTACCCCAGAAATCCCACGGATCTCCACAGGAGCTGCATGCAGGGAACCAAACATAAATAAATTAAAATAAATGACTATGCAGCCAGACTGTGTGCTCCTCCTGAGCGACTGAGACAAATGAAACTACAGAGCTAGTGTCACTTGAGGATCTGCTCTGAAATGTAACGTAGATGTCTGTTTAACAAGAACCCTGCCGAGGAACGACTTCAATGTTACGATTCCCCCAGCCCCCTTGCCTGTCCTCCCTTTCCAAACCCAAATCCACCTCTCTTTCCCACCATTGCTTGACCCATCCTGGGGCCCCTTTACCCTCGATGAGATTAAGCAGAAAGACAACAGAAAGAGAAGATGGCAAGCAGGAATGGGAACTTGTCCACACCAGTTTCACCTCGTGGGGCCCTGTCACCTCTTCCGGAGGCCTCTGGAGGGGCCACCTGAGCTTCCCTGGCTGTTGGGAGCCACAATGTCCATCGCCCGCTCGGACCACACTGACGACGCTCGCAGCCTCCGCGGCTGGCCCACATAGCATGGAAACCCCCAGCATCCCGCGAGGGTGGGCAGAAGGGGACATGAACGCAAACCCCCCACCTTCTCCCCTGTCTCACCACTGGCAGGGGGGCCCCCTGCCCCCAGCAGGGCCCCACAGCTGGCGTCGGGCCCATCTCGCAGCCGGGGAGGGGCTCACCCACCCTGCCTGATCTTGCCGCAGCCGGAAGGAGGGCTTCAGCCCGCCGGGCTGCGCTCCCCCGGCTGGTTTCACCTCAAAAAAAGCGGAAAACAACCACCGGCCTTGCCCAGCGGGNTACATCCCCCAGCATGCCCAGAGGTGGGCGGTGCCTCCATCTCCCAGCACCCCCCGCGGCGCAGGCGCAGAGCCGGGCGGGCAAGATGGCGCTGCTGCGGCAGGCGTACAGCGCGCTATTCCGCCGCACCTCCACCTTCGCTCTCACCATCGTCCTCGGCGCCGTCCTCTTCGAGCGAGCCTTCGACCAGGGCGCCGACGCCATCTTCGAGCACCTCAACGAGGGGGTAAGGATGGGCGGCGACCCGCCGCCGGGCTGCCCGGGCGCAGGCCTGGGCCCTGAAGGTCAGGCTAGGCCCGGCCCGGGCCCGGGCCCTGGCTGCCCCCGCCTTCACCGGGCCCGCGGCTGGCGGTCCCCCGGCTGCGTTGCTACGTTGGTTGCCCCGAGGAGGTCCCGAAGGCCAGGGTGGCGGCAGGGCCGCAGTTCAGCGCTGCCCTGCGGCAGCTGTCCCGTCTGTGCAACCAGCTCTAGTTGACCCTGCTCTGGCAGGGGGTTGGACTGGGTAATTTCCAGAGGTCCCTTCCAGCCCGTGTCATTCTGTGATTCTGTATCTGTGGAGGCTTTGGTGGTGTGGTGGCGCTTGGCAGGCAGGGCTTCAGTCTGTGCTTGGGCTTCTCCAGCTGCGGAGCAGGTGTTGAAGGTGGGGACATGCAGGAAGGTTAAAATGGGTTGAGCTTGCATTGCACTCCCTAGGTCTGCAGCCCTCCGCCTTTCACAATCTGCCCTTAGCAGAGGGAGGGAGAATGGCTGGTGAACCTGCAGCGCTTTACAGGACAGCAGAGTCAGCTGTCCCGGGCATGAACATTAGATGAGATGGGTCAAGTCACCCTTATATTTTAAGATAGAGCTGTGGGGGACTAATAATTGCCTGGATACTGATGACATGGACACGACACGTAATGGTTCCCTGGACAGGGTGAGGTGATGCAGGGCATGCCCAAAGCAAAGGCAGGAGGTGCTGTAATTTCTATCTTGCACCAAGTACAAAAAAACTTAGCGTGTTGGACATTCCCATGTGCAGCACAGCAGTCCTCTTCCATGTCCTGCGGCGCTGGTGTGCCTCAGGTCTCTCAGAGCACTCATGGTGCGGTTTTCCGGGATGGCCAGGTCATCTGAATGGCTCTGATGCTGGAAGGAGCTGCCTTGTGCTTTCCCTGACAGCACGGTGTCTGCTCTTTGGCCTCCTAAACCAGGTCATGAAACCCACTGCAAACTGATACCACACAAAAGTGACACCTTCACTGCCCTGAAGTAACTCACAGGGGGTTGGGCGAGCTGAGGAAATACAGCAAAGAGCAGGACCAGGGTCCTTGTGTCCTCCTTTTTAGCAACAGTTGTTTGTTAAAACCTGACATAAAATCAGATCTGAACTTCAGCTTTGGACTCACCTCCTTTTTTTTAATTGTCTGGTCCAAAAGCCGTGGGCCCAGGTACAGGGTGCCGTCTGCCGCCTCCTCCAGGGCAGGATGAGGGTGGGCTGGTGGCTCTCAGCTGCTGTCTGGCCTCTCCTCCCAAAACCTTCATGTGTGACCATGGCTGTTGTGGAGCAGGGTGTGCCCCGTGTGGCAGGGAAACACAGGCTGGCAGTACCCATGCTGTCATGTACCCCGGTCGGACTTGTGGAGGAAGTTTCTTACAAACTCTTCTTTGCCCTGTTTTGGATTAATTTCATGACAACTTGCGTTTTAACATGAAACTTTATCCCAGGACTGCTGAAAAGCTGGCTAAGATTAGTGTTTATGTTTTTTTTTTAATTTGTTTTGCATACAGAAACTGTGGAAACACATCAAGCACAAGTATGAGAGAAGTGATGATTGAAATGCTCAGCAGCAGGATCCAGCCTGGGGTGGCAAAAGGCACTGCAGAGGATTCGGCCTCCTGAAAATGGTTGTATCGAAACGGAAGTGGATTCCTGATTGAACAACTCCGAGCCAGATTATATCAGCCACCTACTGATATGATGTAAACCAAGATGGACTCAACGAGTTCTGCTGCTGTACTCAAACTTACTGTGTTAAAATAAAAAAAAAAATATCTTGGTCCATGTCTCATGCCTGTGTGTTCACCTGCCTGATCCTTTGGCCTGCTTCTAACTTCTCCTTATCTAGGAGATGGGAGAATGCTTAAATATGGCCTTATACCTTAGTTTCGAGACACTGTAAGAAATCACAATGTCCTAAAAATGGTTTGAAAAACTTGAAAGCGTTTATACAGGTGTGGTCTACTGGCAGTGCCCTTGGCTTCTGCCTGAAGAGAGCTTTGAGGGGGGTAAGGGTTAAGGAGCTTTCTTCTAGTCTTGTTGAAAGAAAAGTAACTTAAAATCACTTACATCTATGCAGGATGGTGCTGGTTCTGGGCCTGTCATCCTTTCAGAGCTGCAGCAGATGCTGCTGCCACCTTGCCTTAACCTGTGAGGAATCTGCCTCGCCACTGGGCCCTTTGAGCCTCAGCTCCTGCAGGGGAGCGCTGGTGTGTGCCTATCGCTCTGCCAGGCTGGAAATGGGGATGGCGTGTAACTTTTAGCTAGTCCTAAACCTACAGAAGAGGGATGTAGATCTCTTTCCTATCTATCTACTTCTGTGCCTTCTGGCTCTTCAAGCGGCTTGAGGGCAGAACGCTCCGAGCCTCCTCCGTCCTGTCTGATCAACAGGGAGCTGCTGAGAAGGGAGAGGAGTTGCTGAGCATAGCAAGGAGCCCTCAGGCGTGCGGCTCCTGCCTCTGCTCCAGCAGCTGACTGGTGCAGGGGAAGGAGTGTTTCTCTTCTCAGCAACTTCACATTTAATTACTCCGGGCTCTTAGGTGGCTGTAGGAAGATCTGGCTGTGTGACTCCCACTCTTCCCACTTTTCCACTATACCAGCCCAGAGGTCACATCCCTCCCTCCTCACTATATTTTCACTAATGAGGAATTTTAAGCAATGGATGAGGCAGAGCAAATTAGAGCCAGCGCTAATGAAAGAAGCTCTATTGGGTCTGCAAATAGGTGTCAGGAGTAAAACATCCACTCAAAGAACTTAAAAAAGGACTTAAAAAAAACATTGTGGTTTTTTTGAGCAAAACACAACTACAGGTTTCACAGTCCCAGCTGTGCTTTTATAAAGATGCTTAAGGGGAGCGGTTTAAGCTTTCTCGGGATAATCTCGTGGTGTCAGACCGCCTGCTTTACTACCAGCTGTCTGCAGCGTCCAGAGCTTCACGCTATGCTGAGCAGGTGATAGAGATTTGCAGCTTCTTAGAAGCAAGAACTAAAGATGAATACAGTATTAGGATGGGGGAGACAGCATTGTAGCAGACTGGCAGAGAATAAAGGAAGCTATTATCCCAGAGAACAGGAGCTATAGGAGAGCAGAGAGTTATCCTCGCAGGTGATTTCCCTCCACAGTGGATTTGGGGAAGTCGGTAAACGCAACTCCCTTCTTCCTATGCCTTGTCATGATGGGGTTTGGGCAGCACCAATATGCAAAGAAAAATCTTGACCTCAGAGCACTCAGGATTTCATTGCACTGGCATAACGCTGACAGCCATTTCTACCCTTTCTGAGAACAGCCCCAGCACAAGAGCATGTGGCAGCAGCACTGATCAACACAGCCCTGCAGTCCCACCCTCTGCGTAAATCTAGGCAGCACCCTACGTGCTGCCAGAGCTTGTTACCAAAAGTGCTCCCTCTGCAGCGCTCGCGAGTGGGGAGGCAGTGCTGGCTTGACCCCGGAAGGGCAGCTTGAACATCCCACAACCCACCGCTAATGTACCCAGCACCTGGATGAGAATCACAGGCAGCTCTGCCTGCTCTGCTTCATACAGCAGCACTAGAAAACACACAGTGTGGTGGTGGGGAGACAGCACTTGGAGCTGATTAACCAAGCAAAGCCTAATTGTTAACCTGAAAGTTCGTCTCCATGATGAAGACAGCACTCCAAAAGCGTGCTAATGCTCTGTGGCAACAGCAACTGGAACAGTTTGATCACCAGCTGCTGGCAGATGCTCCAGGCTCGCCTAGGCACAGTGTAGCAGCCATTGCCATGGCATTCGAGCACCTTACAAACAGGTTACACAGTAAACTTGGTAATTCGTGTGTCTCCCTGCCTCCGTAATAAAAGACAGCCCGCAGGAGAAGTCCTTTCAGCAGCCACAAACTGCTGTTTACTATTAGCTCCCAGCCTTCCCAACAGCAAACATGATGACCAGGGCAGTTCTGCTTCACAGAGTGTGACAAGTGGTTATTGAGGAGGCAGCTCCTCAGGGAGACTCCGACCCTGCTGCCTTCAATTCCCATTTCCCTACTACTGTCATCTTGCTAAGGATGCCTCGATCCCGATTTTCAAGTACTTTCAGTCTCAGTGGCTGTAGCTAGATCTCATTACACTAAACCTACACAAACCAGCAACGGAATTTCACTGCCTGCAGATACAGCACATTAAAAGGCTCATTGAGGTTGCTCCAAGTTAAAAATCAATACGATTCGCAAGAGCCTAAAACACCAACTAAAAGGTTTAAATCATTTATTTGCACGTTCTTTTTTCACACGCCTCACTCAAGGGACAGAAATTTATGGTAAGGTCTTATTCACCTGAACTCCTGGGTGTCCATCGGCAATGGGAATAGCCTGAGCATTTCCCTATCAACCTTAAGTTGTACTTTGGGATAAGGCATTTCAGCGGAGCAGAAAGCCGCGAAGGCTGTTCCGGGGAAGCCTTGCTCTCAGCGCTGTGCGCTGCACGGCCTGGAAGCCCGCTTGAGTTGTGGAGAGGGCGCAAGGAGCCAGTATGAAAACAAAATTCTCAGAATTACAAATAGTACAAAAGGAAACAAGGGGCTGGTGCAGCCTGTCTG
The DNA here is from genome assembly GCA_013396915.1 of Stercorarius parasiticus. Lineage (NCBI taxonomy): Eukaryota > Metazoa > Chordata > Aves > Charadriiformes > Stercorariidae > Stercorarius > Stercorarius parasiticus. The sequence goes on from VWZL01003848.1 coordinate 100,754, forward strand.
ATGCATCGCGAAGCCGTCACACACACGGCTCTATGAACTGGAGAGCAGTCAGGGTCTGCAGGGAGGGCAGCTCCTGTCCTTCAACGGGCAGCCCTCCCGCAGGGCGTGCGACGCCGTGTGAGCTGAAGTGCCAGGTATTGAACCACAATATCCAGTCCCCTGAGCAGAGGGAACGCTGAGGGAACGGAGCACAACTGCCTCCTCCCAAGCAGAGGACTGGGGATGACGCAACACCGGCACTAAGAGTCTTTCAGGAAGGAATCATGCCTTTATTCCGCTTTCTGTCAGCCATGACTCGCCGGTTATGGTTAGCTCTTGTGCTTTTGTTTGCTTCCTTCTTCCTTCGTTCCTGCACTGTTTCCCGGTTCTGCCCGTGGCCCTTCACATTCCCAACAACAGCAGAGCTGTCGTGCTTGTGCCTGGAGCAGACAGAAAAAGGACATCACAACAAGCACACTGCACACCTAGGGGACAAAATATACCAATCCCGAGAAACAACTGGGTGTGAGAAGTTCAGCCGTCAGGCCTCGACCCTTGGCTCACCCCAGCTCTGCAGGGCTTCTGCAGTAGCTGGGGATCAGTGTTAGCCACACAATGACTGCGTCCTACATGCTGAGTCTGTCAGCTAAAGCCAGCTATTAAACCTTCCCGAAATCCCCATGGGAGCTGTTCAAGCTCTGGGAAGCTGTGCTCTCCAAGATCCTATCTTGCACAGGGTTCTGCTGCTTATGATAAAGGGTCGTGCCTACTCATTTGATGGGACAGAACAACCAGCAGTGAAGTAAAAGTTGGCCAAGGAAGTGAACGCCACCGTGGTAGTGACCCTGACGTACAGGAATGTTAAGGAACAGGTATATCCCCTCAACAGTTCCAGTCAGCAGCAAAACACCTGCTAACTGCAGAGCCACGGTTTTACCCCACAGACGGAGACGCTCACTTACCCCTTCCTCGCAAGGTAAGCCAGCCGCCTGGCCTCAGCTCTCTCCCGCAGCACAGCTGGGTCCTGCACAAAATGGTCCTGCCACGAAAAGCAAGGAAAGAGGTGAGTAAACTCATCGACATTGTGCAAAAGGCTAGAGCAGGAGGTGATTCTGCTGGACTGTGGAATGGAGTCAATTCTTTGTTCATTACCTCTCTGGCTGAGCCAGCAGGATTGGTGTCAGTGACTCTAAACACAAAACCTGGCAGAAAACCTGACCGAGACTTCTTCCCACATCCTACCTCTGCCAGCAACACCATCAACGTCACTATTTCCAGTATATCCATGACAACAGAGCATTAGTGACCCTCAAAGTGTTCTGCTGGCATCGTCTGCCTATGGAATAAAGGAGATTAAACCTCTCCACGGAGTAAGTGTCATTGCTGCAGAGCAGTCAGCCTAGGAAGCAGTGGATAGCTGTACTCGGGGGACATTTCACAGTCCAGCAGACCACAGAACTAGCCACCCTGAAAAGCAGTTTGGTCTCTGGGCTGCTGTTAAAAGATTCACCCTCTGAAAGAGGAAATCTGCTCCACATCACTCTGCAGGTGAAGCAGATAAGACATATGGTAAATCTTAATGCAACTCCAACCACAAACTAAATATCACCTTTGTTCTTTCCTTCTCGGCTTCTTCCTCCTCCTCATCATCATCCTCTTCCTCCTCCTCCTGTCCTTCCTCCTGTCCTTTAGGTCTCAAGACTTGAGGAATTGTGAATGGCCTGAGAATTAAGACACAGTCAGCAATGAAGAAACTACATCCACAAGTGTTTCACTGAACAACCATTTCCCTTTTGTTTTGCATCATATCTTTAAAAAAGGAGACTCTACAAGTTTCAGGGACTTGTTTTTTTCCTGAAATTAAAAAAAGTAATAAGAAAGAGACCCAGTAGGTAATGACACATTTGCCACAGGCAATTAACACACACAGATGTTCTTCAACAGGGAATGTTCACTATGAAGTTGTAACTGAAAATAATAATAGGTAAAAAAAAAGGAACAAGTCAGGAAAAACCTGAAACCTCACAAGGAATTTCTCCAAGGAACCGACTGGTTCCTCTGGGAGAAGGGGATCCAGGCACAGCCACAAGGCATCAGTAAGGAGGATGCTTTGCTCAGCTTTAGCTCGCCAGTCAGGGAGCATCTATGGTACAAAGACAAACCCCTAAACCTCATGCTCGAAGTCAGACAGAAACAGTAATGCTCAGAAAGTGCCATGCTCTAAAACCACTATGACTGGTCAGTGGCTACCCATGGAGCCCCAGTTTCATTGCCGTGCCCCAGTTTCATACTGGGGGAAATACCTGGAGGAATCCATCAGGCTTTATGAATCACCCCAAACACGCAGAGCAGCAAAGGGCCTGGGGGGGCAGAGGCAGAATTTACCACATGCCTATAGCTCTTCTTTAATATATATATGTATGCGTATGCTTAAATTCTACTGGAATTCAGATCCACCATTCCACTGCCAAAGAAATAAATGTAAAACCAGAAAAGCCTTTGTTACTTCAAACCTATAGATCTAGTTTTCAGCAGTAACCTCTGCTAATTGTTCCTGCTGCCTCTCTGGGAGCAGCGAGCGCTGAGCACCTGAAATAGGAGAAAAGACCCGAGTGCCACACTGTTATAGGCAAACCACAAAAAGGATTTCAACTGAAGTCTCACCACACTTTAGGAGTAAAAAAAAAAAAAAA
>VWZL01003848.1:103436-137380 GCA_013396915.1 Stercorarius parasiticus
AAAAAAAAAAAGGACAAATGAATGCCAAAGATTTTGGTTTGAGGTTAGAAATGGCGACACCTTCATAATATATCAGAATTTAAAAGGCCACTTTCAGAAGTGTTAAGCCAGCTTTTAAAACATTTTTTCTGTCTCTAGCTCTTATTTCTAAAATAAATATTCTACAGCCTCCATCCCAAACTAACCCTTTGCTTCTTAGAAGCTAATTGTCAGTCATTGTGGAGAGTGCTGTGCTCTCCATCAAGGACTGAATTCCAGGTGTCAACACTCAGGAGGGGACTGGCAAGGAGAAGAAGTCCGGTTGTACAGTTTTCCAAATTTTGAAGTTTTCCTTTGCTAACCAGTCATTTTACGTTGCCTAGCTACACTCAATCCCAGTTATCCAAGACAGCCCATTTTCGCCCACTGCAGGATAGTTCTCCATAAGCAGAAGCACCACGGAGGGCCAGTTTCAACACAATGGCAAATCCCCCTCTCAGATTTGTTGACGAGTTGAGGCAACGGCTGAGTCCTGCAGACACAGAAAGCAGAAGCCTAAGAAGGTCCTGGGTGCATGCCATGGCAGCAACCCCTACCAACAGGAGAAGGGAGACCCAAATCCCCCTCCTGGCATGTTACGGAGAAAGCAGACGCAGCAGAAAAAGGGGTGGTTTGAAGCATGCACATCCTCATTGAGAAACAGAGCCCAAACACCAGTGTTGAACGGGTTTGTGCCAGCCAGACAACTCCAGGTGGCGATTCCCATCAACCTCCCATTCACTGAAGCCCCAGCACCTACCTCCTACTGATCAGCTCGTCATCCGAGTCAGCATCATTTGCCCCCACTTGGTTTCCGTCGTAAGTGTCATCGTACTCATCCTCATAGTCCTCCTTGTAGAGCTGAGCTTCTCCCGGCTGCACAGGAATCTCCTCCACAATCATGCTGTACTGGCTGTAGCGCTCCTTCTGCTCAACAACCAGGCGTTTGTCGTTCAGCAAACTCCTGGTCGTGTCCTTCTCCCTCCTGCACTCCACAGCGTGGAAATGGAGAGGCAGACACAGAAAGGCAGCGTGAAGATCTTCTCTACAAGTTACTTTTTTTTTTTTCCCTGTTAGTAAGGGGAAGCTGAAGCAACAGAAGTCTCATCTCAAAGTCCACAAGCACTACTAAAGCTATTTCTCCTCCGATTTATAACAGGGCTGTTTGACTGGCTACTAAAAACAGCCACTCGTGGCTTGGAACAAAGTCATTTTTAAACAGAAGCCCAGCCAGATCACACAGCAGATAAGAACAAGGAATTGGAGACCGCCACTGTCATTTGAGACAGAAAGGAAGCTTTTACAGGAGGCCAAATGCAATTATACTCAAGATGAAATTTGGCCAAGACCCAAATAACACAAGAAGCCCGGTGAATCTTGAATGGCAAGCTGTTGAGGCTGAGACTCCAGTCTTGGAGGCAGCTCTGCAAGGCCCAGAGTGCCCTCTAACACCCTGCTGCAGTATCGTCTCACTGCGGTAGCACGCACGGCTGCAAATCATGGACCAGGGCTGCAATAGAGTAACTGCTGACCAGACACGTGTGTTCCTACAGTCAAGAACCTCCACTTACAAATGTGAGATGCAAAATACAAATGTAGATGGGAAGAGCCAAAAAATTACCAGTGCAGCAAATAAAGATTAGAGTAAGCACAACTAAGAATGCAAAGAACAAACCAGAGTAGACTAGTGATTCTGATCCAACCTATCTCAAAGCACTGCATGTACAATTTAAAAAAAAAAATTAAAAGGCAAGTAAATTATAGAAATTTTAAAAAGGGAAGACCAAGAAATAGAATTTTGACAGAGGTATTAAAAAGCAACCACCGCGATGCTGTGTTTCAAGCTGCACAAGCATAAACTTGAAGTCCCATTTTTCAGACCAGACGAGCCTTTGCTGCTTGCAACACAGCAACATGGGATTCCACTGTCAGGTACTCACAGGACAACTTGCAGCTCTCACAGTCTAGAAAGTCACACGTATTAGTGATCTATTTGGCATCTGGATATTATCAGAGAAAGCACCCATCCAAGGCAGACTGTTGGTGACTCAAGAATGGATAGACTTATGTGACATACTAGCAAGCAGTGGGGAAGTGATCTAAGCAGCCTGACTTTCATTAAGAATCTCAAAGCAAAGTAACATTGCAGACGGCTGTGGTTCCCCTCTCTAACGTGACTCACACTGTTACATGCCTGCATTTAGCTGCAAAATGCCCTACAAAGCATGTGGTTAGTTCGCACATACCTAGGCTGGGATAACATCTTCTGTTGGTATTCAGCATGAGACTGAACTAAGTATTTGATAATTGTTTCCTGTTGAGCTGGTCCGATGACTGCAGAAGAGCCGCAATGAAATGTTTTGGGCACCAATTCCAGGAAAAACAGTGGGATAACTCCTCTAGTCCCACGGTGTTCAGGACGTTCTCTGACTTCAAGAGACAGATCCAGCTAGCAATTACGGCTGGACAGGCAGAGACAGGTGAGATTGCTTTTCAGGATCAGCAAAGAATCACGTATACACTAGAATGGTCATTTCCTCATGCTTGTTTCTCTCCTTATCCTGGTGTGGCTTTCCTTCACATTAACAGTCCCTGCCCCATACTGCTTAATGCTTATCTCCACAGCAGCTGGTGCAATGGGACCCAACCTGATCTGCCTCTTGAAGCACTATTGCGACATCACGCTTAGGCAGCAACACCACTCTAAACACAAGCAGAATTTGGTGAGCAAAAGATTTTAAAAAGGAGAAAAAAAAAAAAAAAAGAAAATATATTGATAGAATTCAAATCCAGAGCAGATGCCAAACTAGGCTAGGGGAATGCTTGGGTAAAGCCTCAGGTTTCTTACTTGTGGAACAAGGTCTACGGAGTAAGTTACACTTTTAGTGCTGCCAGGACACACTCTTCATATTTATGGAGTTCTGAATGTTCAATCCTAGAGAGCAAGGTACTATAGCTTATCCATTGATTCAGTTAGATATGGACAACTTTGGGCATTGCTGATCCCAGCTAGTTACTTCCAGGTTTTAAAATCCACTCAAAACATACATAACGTGTCTGGAGTCCTGCAGAGAGAGCGTTCTCAGTGTAAGAAAAACTGTTTTGAAATGAAGACATAGCCCAAGGGATGACAAGAGACACCAGGAACAGCAGCAGTAAGAGGATAATCCCAAGAGGTCACGTAACAGTGCAGCAGAAGAGATGACAGCTCTCTCAAAGGAGTGGTGTTACCCCTGGGGAGAAGACATGGCCTCCCTGACAGCAGCTGGGGGGCAAAGCCATGGGAGCAGGGTCCCAAAACCCAGCTCAGGGATGACTGACAACTTCCAAAGCTCTGTGAGTGATCTGCAGAGGGAGCTGCCGGCAGGGTTATTCCATACACTGGCTGCACTGCGCTGAACTCAGACACTGCTCTCTGGCCTCGGCCGGCCGCTGCAGCAGCCACCCACATGTGCTAAATGCTGGGGAGGTGGGAGATAACCAAGTGATAACTTTCCCTGTGCACAAGGCTCCTGCTGACGAGGTGCCTGCCTGCACTCTGAGCAAGGCAACATAATGATGAGGAAGGAGAGAGATTGCGCCTGTGATTTCTTCGCTATGGACACTTCAGAAGTCATTGCCTTGGCCAGAGAGAAAAGAAATGATTTTCTTGCCTAGCTGAGGCAATATAAGCACTATAGCACTGCTGCTGGGAAGTCGTTCCACTGGACTTTGGGACAAAAGCAGTTTTGTCCTGAGAGCTGATGCAGCTTTGCAACCAAAACCTTAACCAAGAAGTCCCAGGGTCATGCGGCTCCATCTCCAGCCAGACTTTTATTTACTTTCTGTGTAAATACATACCAACATAAAGATCAGACTTGGCTGGTTAGAGAAAGCATATAAAAACAATCTGAAACAAATCAACCATATGTGGAGGTACCGCTGACATCAATGGGAGCCAGCAGGACCATGCCCTAACCTAAATCTGCATGGAGCGTGGCACAGTACAACATGCCAAACTAGGCGGAAAGCAAAGGAAATGCCCTTCTGCAGGACGCTTGCAGCGGAACAAAAAAAGTAGTCTAAGCCACTGAGCGCTATCGGATTTTGAAGTAGATGGATACTGAAGCTTCGCTTGGATCTAAACCAAACCATTCTCAGTTCAGAGTCACAATCCCAGGGCTCACAGAGATGGTTGCTTTTCAAGGTTTGTTGCTCAGTACAGATTTAACACTAAGACCAAGAAGCAAGAGCCCGACACTACAAATGAGCTTGGCAGAGCGAACTCTAGCAGCATACAGAGGAAAACCAATCAGGAAAAACACCAACTGAAACCAACCCCCTAATAATACTTCATTTTACTTTCCCAGAGAAACAGAAGGGAAACATTTTTGATACATCTTACCCCCTGCCAACAAATTCCTGCAGGAAGTTTGTAGGAGCAATAGATTTGCAGGTTCACAGATACCTATTCCTCCTGACAGCCAGGGTTAATTAAGGGTGCACGATACTCACCGCTTGCCTTTTTGTATCCGAGAAACATCCACCGAATCCCTACTGAAAACATCAAACTCATCATTCTGGAAAACATTATAGCGAGAAGTGACTAGAGGAGTAGGGTCTGGCTTCAGCTGTCTGTGAAAAAAAAAAAAAAACAAAAAACCCAAGTGAATAAAAACAAAGGTGAGCTGAGGAAGACCAAGTCCTCTCCTTCCCAAGACCTTGCTTTAGTCTTTGCCAGTCTCAGAGTCACCGGCAGCATGCCACGCTCCTCTTCGTGGCGCTGGCTGAGTGGATCACAGGCTGCTGTTCCTTCATTTCACACTGCAGTACGTGCACAATCACTATGCAGCATTGGTCTACGATAAAAGGCAGAATTTTTGAAGCTTCTCTTTGCGGGGAAGCTAAAGCAACTTACAAAAAGCAAAAAGAAAATTCTTCTGTTCATTTAAGAATAAGTAAAACTGTACAGCAGCATGGAATATCCAGCCTGCCTGGTCTCAAAACAGTGACTCAGTAAAGCCAAACACTAAGTATGATGAATTACATGCCGGAAAAAAATCCAATAATTTGCCACTCTTGATTTCAGGATATTTATCTCCCTATGGTTCCTTCTTATTCTTTCTCAGGGTTGCGGGTTTACATTTGTTCAACTTTTAAGTCAAAAGACCATTATTTTTACATCCATTTTGTTGGTGCTGTTAGCTCAGCTGGGCATCTGAAAACGCTGCTGTGCTCACTTCTAAAATCAGCAGTGATCAAAATTCTACATTTGCTATTGAACTGACAGTTTTGTTTGAAGATGCAAGAGGCACAGAAAAAAAATCCACCCCTATCTTCTGTAACTGCTGGCTTTGCAGAGAAAAAACAACCCTTCCAAAAGCCCACCCCACATCGCTTGTGCCAAAGTCAGCAGATCCGACTGTGAGATCATGAAGATTGTTGCAAAACTAAGATTTTTTTTTTTTTTTTTACATAATTTTTCTGATAAAGATGCTTTCCTTTTTTAATGCAACAATGAGAAAGTCTGCCCATTCCTCCATGAAATGTGAACAAACAGCACATTCACATCCTGACACTCAGGCAGAAACTGCTGTTGCAGCACAAACACATGCTAGCAGCTGCAGGCAAACTAAAACAACTCAGTTCCACTGCCAGCCAGAAACCCTACATCCCATGCACAACTCGGAGAAGCAAGGAAAAGCCTGGCAAGTTCGTCAAAGGGTAGATAAAAATGGGTCTAAATTGCCATTTCCAGACTCTCTCTGGTTTATCTTCAATCGCAAAATAGAAAAATCACCTTTCAAATACCGTATTTGACTCTGCAGGTTGAATCTGAGCTGAATTAGTTCCTTTGAAGTTGCCCTTTGCTGCAGGACAGCTGGGATTTTAACACCTACGACCCTGTCCTCTGCAGCAAAATAACTTCTGAAGGCAACACGTTCTATTGCCCAGCCCGGGCTAAGCCCATATCCCCATGACGGAATTTTAATGGTTCTTATTTGAGTGTTTGATGTACAAGTATTTTTGTCCCCCCATCACAAAACACAACCCAGCACCTGCTCAACTGAAATGCTGAACAGTGAATGTTCCATTCCTCTGCAGGGATGCAACGAGGGCAGATGGCAATGAGAAGCTCTCACTGCAGATGGTCTACCCCGGCAAAACGCACAACCAACTTCTTAGAGCTCTACAAGTATCTAACCCTCAGTAAGAATGATGTTGAATGATAACCCACAAAGGAAAAAACAGAAGGCATGAAAGCTGTGCCAGAAGTTGTCCCACACCTTTGCATTGTTCGGTCCAGCTTATCCAAGTATGGCACCAGTTTATCTTCTAGAATGTTGTTGATCACTTGCTCCGCATTGTAGCTGTACTCTTCCAGGCAGGCCAGGATGAAGCCCTCCCCAAGGTCTGGCAGCAGGTCTTTCACTTGAGAGATCAGAGAGTCCAGCTCCACCCCTGACACCTTGGCAACGGGCGCAGCAGCTGCTCCGGCGCACTAAAGGTACCAAACAGAATGGGGGGCATTACCAGAAAGAGCCAACAGCTGAGGGAAGGCAGGTATGCACATTAAGAAAGGGAAAGGAGCAGTCTGGATTATCAGAATTTAAACACAAAGAAGTCAAAGAAGAGAAATCAGTTGTTTATACTACACAAGGTCCATGACACAGGCTGGGGGCACACGACCACTTTTGTCTGTCCCCGAATCAGCAGGGATACTCTGGAGAACCCCTTCCTCAAATAACATGTGAACAGTGCGCATTTAAAAAACATGCCCATGAACTACAGTGATGAAGCACGGTATTTCAATTAACGACAGCAGCAGGAAAGCCAAGCCAACAGCAATTTGCTCCAAGATAAAGCTGGGATTCAGGTGTAGTTTTGTTTCTCATTTCACAAGGCACATGAGGCTGCACTGAAATCTAGCAAAGGTAAGAAATGAGAGTAAATCCCATGTAATCCCCAAAACCGAGCAAACCAATCCTCTCTTCACAGACAAATGAAGCAAGGACAGAAAGAGCAGAGCCCAGTCCTGCCCACACAGCCCTACTCACCTCATCCTCTGATGCATATGCAGCCCCAAGCTCTTCCACGTCCTCAGCAGTGCTCTCCACTATGGCTGATGCTCCATTAGATGTTGCTGGTGGTGTTGGATCTTTAACGACTTGGGCTTTTTTCCTGTCTACGCCTTCCCACGCGCTTTCCACTGCTTGGAGGATATAGGCTGTCCTGGTCTCATCTCTAAGAGGACAGCATTAAGGACATTTCTAGATGCACATACTCAGACCTATGCAACTATCAGTGACTCCCAAGCCTGTGCCTACATTTACATTCCCCCCTTGCTTTTAAGGGAAAAAAAACAAAACAAAACTTTCCATCACTCAGTCGGGCAGCTTAACCAGAAGCAGCAACACTGGAAATGCCACTGGTGTGAAGGAATCTAAGAGCAGCCCGGTCTGCAAAACCCCAAGGTGACAGCAAAGGATACAGCGTGGAGGATGCCTGCTGAAGCAGACTGACATCATCCTCAACAGGAAACAGCTCGTCATAGTCACGGAGAAATCTGAAATCGCAGACGCAAGTTTAATCAGTCGAACTCAAGAACAAATGACCAGCAGACCTGTCACACACTGCCATCCCCGCTATGCCACTGACTTCCTTGCTGCTCAGGCAGGAACACGTACAACCTCTCGCCCAATACTGAATTCCAGCATGGGTTGCCATGTTTGATTTTGCCCCCGTTATACTGCAGCAACATTTCCCCCTGAGCCATCGGAGCCAGCTGCAACACTCCTCACTATGCTGAGACCTGTAACCCAGCGCCACATTATGGAGAAAATATGGTTTATGACTTGAACATGATCTGAACGATGGCATTGTCAGGAGGATGACATCGAACTCCCAGTTTTGCCACTTATTCCTTTTGCATCTTCAGCATTAGCACTTAATATCTGTCTGGTTCGGTCACCCCAGTTGAAAAGCACAGATTAGTAATAATAGCCTAACTTGTCAGAGTAGCTAATGGCTAAATTGCTACCCTCCACTTTAACAGCCTTGATTAAAGAGAGTGAAGAATAATATTCTCTAGCGTCATGCAACATCCTCCTCACCTTTACAATAAAGTCTGTACTGCAGTCTGAAATCCTGTCACAGCAGTTCTCCCAACTAGTTAGAATGATTTCTAACTCCCAAATGCATCGTAATGCCTCATAATGTGTCTCGGGCAATTCTGTCGTAAAGAATGGAAGAGGAAGGCAAGCAGACCCTCCCCTTGGGCCTCTTTCAGCAAGACTCACCTCCTTTCCTGAAGCACTGAAGTGAAGATCTGGAGAAATTCCTCAATAAAAGGCTGAATGTTCTCACAGCTACAGAAAACAATGGCACAACAGAGTGAAAACCTCAGTGGCAAGCCTACCGCATTGCACAATCTCCACGTTCTGCCTCACTAGCCAAACTAGTCACACTCATACGTCACAGGAAAATCCCATTTGAAAATAGATTTCCAACCACTTTTTGACTTTCACAGGAGCAAAGGGTCAAATGGAAGCAAGTTTCTTTTATGGCTTCATCAGCCAGCCAGATCTAAAGCTGTATCGCAGTTAGAATTACAAGGCTTCTGAGAGGCTTTACAAATCATAGCTTGATGCCTCTGACTTGCAATAAGCAGAAAAGGGCGTGTGGCGCTTTTGTAATTGCACTCTCATTATATGTTTTGGGATTATACCAGTGAACCTCCCAGAAAGTATGTGAGAACACATGCCAAGCAAACTCCTCTTGCAGCCTTTCTGTTCTAACACCAGAGCCTCCCATTGCTGCTGATGCCTCGAGCATCACAGCACGACAGAATGCTCTCTGCAGAAGATCAGTGTTCAAAAAAGGTATTTCTCCATAAGCCGGACCTATCGTTTTCACAGGAGCCTCAGCTCTCGTCAAACTGGCAATGAGTTTCTGGAGCTGTTCTTTACTAGCTCTGAAGTATACACAGTCCTTAATACCGTGGAATCTGAACATTTACACTCTTTGGTTCATTTATGCTGTCAATATTCTGGTGGGTACCAAAAGGCACTGCTCAGGTAAGCAAGTGTAAGGCAAGGCTGCTATTGCTCCTTTAAGGATTGGATTTACAGCACAGACACACTGGGCGACAGAATCCTGGTCAAGGCAGCAAATCCAAGTCTCTCACAAGAAGTTCCACCAGCAGACCTCCTCGCTTTGGACAACTCGTACCAATATCAAACCAGGGAAAATACTCAAGCCAAACAGGAGACACAGATACCAGCCACCTGCAAAACCTGTAATGAGCACAGGCAAAGAGAGACCAGCCCAAGGCAGCACTGGCCTTCCAATCAAGATCCAGGTTCTTGGCTCTGTCCCCAGTCCACAGGACAATTTTGGGTCATTTCACTTCTCTTCATTTCTCTATTTTAAAATAAGGATAGCTATACTTGCCTTCATTGTGAGATTACTCACAAAGCTATCAGTTAACAATTTTCACAATAGGAGGGGGGGAAGAACTCGGCAAAGACACTAGTGTCTAGATTTAAAATTTAAAATAAAAAATTTAAAAAAACAGTGACCTGTAACACTGCATCACTTTTACTATGGTGTCTCGGTCAATGTCTCTACACACACCATTAGAATTTGCAACTTAGCCATAAATTGAGGTTAGAAAGCTCGTTGTACCACAGCATTACCCCACTCTTGGGGTCAAACACAGCTCACCACACCAGTTCTGGAACACATAGCTTCATCAGGAACATTCCTGCTATGCAGGACAACCAACTTCTGATCTTAGCCAAAATCTTTGGCTACAACTCCAACACAAATAGCAGTATCTGTTCATTTGCTCCAGTAAATCTGAAAACGAGGAAACAATCTCCCTCGTAACAGCAATCAAATAACTGGCTAGTACCACAGTGCCCAAATGCCAATACCTGCTTTCTAAGATGGGCTGCAGACAGACTTGGTTTATTAGGACGTGAAAAGCTTCAATCATCTTCTTTCTGGAATGCGAAATTCTCCTCCACAAATCAGCAAAAACGCTTCAGAGAGAGTAAAAAGACACTGTTGGTGTCAGCACAAGAGATCTGAATCTTTAACACACCTCTACTCCAGAGTTAACCCTCTAGAGGAGGGATTCCATTAGCAGAATCATTTCTTCGCTGCAAGGACCAGAGATTAGAGCCATTTCATGGTCATTAAGGAAAATCCAGTCTCTAAACAAAGTTGGTCTCAATCACCAATTGTCTCGACAGCTAGACACGTGGTATCTCAACTGCACGAGCATAGCCTGTGCCTTAAAATGAGAGCTATCTATGCACAGATATCAATCATGTTTTCACACTTCATTACAATTTGAGTGCATCTCCCATCAAGTTTCTTCTTAGACAGCAGCGAATGAAATCATTAGTCACCCCACTGCCCAGGAAAACTTGGAATTAGAAAAGCTTCAGAGTTCTTTGAAGCAGCATAAAAGAAAAGATAGAAAGACTCTGCAGAGGTGGGTAAAGCAGCATTAACTGAATTTTTAACTAATCCCTGGAAGACTTTTATTGAAAAGAAAATGCAAGCCTTTGCAGACATTTTTACCTGTTATCCTCATAACGCCTCTTCTTAATTGCAGATTCCAGCTCAGGAATTGCCATTTCATAAAACGAAGCTAATCTGTAGAAAGGGGCAACAAAACAGTAACTGTCAACCGAGGTTTCAAAAATCATTTGCTAAAAGACAAATCAAATGGTTAATTTCATTAAATTCTCCTCACTAGCAGTACTCATTAGTGTTACCCCATTTTCTTATTTGTTCCCTGAAACACAAGCAAGCAGAGATGCACTAGACAAGAGCAGCACTCTAAGGAAACCACCAAGGTGTCTTTGAAGACGTAGGCAAAGAAATGCCTTTGAAAAGCATCATGCCACTGAACAGGAGAACAATCTGCCCAACTGAGAAACATCCCAAACACAAATTTGCAGCCTGCAAAGAGCTGAAATGCTCGAGTCCAGCCCGAAACACCCCCTCCCACTCCAATAGCCTTATGGCCCTATCTTGCTGTATGCTAAAAACTGCATATGAAACAGGATACGATTTCCAATAAAGTCTTACTGGTCTTGCTATTCAGGTCTGCTCTAGGTGGGCATTTAGATGAAGTTATCCAATATGCAGAAAGCCTAAGAGGATGTTTCAGTACGATGGGGCAGGGAGGAAACAAAGGAAGTTAGTTTGGTGCAGTTTCACATTTTACGCGCCAGGCAGCCCACGCAGACCCTTTCCTTAGGGGCCAGAGCACCAAGAGATGCGGATAAATGCCCTCACAGAGTAACAGCCTCATCAGTAGCTTGATGTTACAATTAACGGTTTACAGCACTTTGTGCAAAAGCCAAGCCTGCTGAACTGATGAGCAGAGGCTCCATTAGGAACATTATATCCATGTCCCATATTAAGAGCCAAATATGTTAAATGAGTATCCTTGAGGCAAATGTAGCAGAAGCTGGTTGATACGATTAGTCAGGGAGAGAAATTAGAAGTGCCAGCAGATCGATTCAGACTCACAGAGGTTCCAAAAGGATGACACGTAAATCAGTTTTCCCTCCCCACACTCCAAAGACCCACTCATTAGTCCATATTGAAAAGTAATGAAAATGTTGCTGTTGTCCCATTGCACAGAGATCAAGACGATTTTAGCACATCTCTGACCTCAACAGTAGAATTAAAAGCAAAAGACTTTCCTCCTCTGAGTAACCAAGCATGTAAGCAGTGCTGCTTGCCAATCCAAACAGCCACCAATCTGCCCTTCCTTCAATAACCAACTCGACGACAACATCCAAAGAGGAGAGAAACCTGCACACCCCAGAGCAGCGTAACTCAACCTGTGGTCCATAAACCACTGGCCGCTGTAAGACTTCAGAGGTCTGCAACACAATTGGAAACAAAAGCAAAACACAAATGTGTGTTCATTCACACTAACAAGCAAACAAAACAGGGGAAATAAGGACAATAAATTAACACTTCAGTTGGTCCTAAACAAAAGCTGTTATGGCAAGACTCTACAAGATGATCTGGGGGCTTAACACACCCAGAGCGAGCTGGGTAAGTGCCACTCAAGGACCTGCAGCCTCTGTGGGAACACACTCGGCTGTCTGGTCCTTCAGACCATCCTGACTCATTGCCAGCATGATCCAGAGTCGGACAGGGAATGAGCTGTCAGCCCAGCTGTGACAGTACTGGCTTGTCACCCTCTCCCAGGTGCTCAGCTTTTGCCAAACCTCAACAATATTCTCTAGCATAAAACTTAGGTGTACCAGCAAAGAAAAACGTTTATTTTCAGACCTGATGGACTATCACTCAACAAGACTTTCTATTTCCCTTGCTTTGGGTCCTACAGCAGGAAGCTCTTTTTGTCCGCAGCCTTTTTCTGCTCCTCCCTCTCCACCCTTTACAAAGCACAGCAGGTACTATTTACTGTCACGGGTGCCTGGCTCTAGGATCTAGATAATGATGAAGGTGAACTTATAACAAACAAACTCTAGACGTCCCTATATTCATTTATTTACTGTGAGTCTCTGTATTCCTGACAGTGTGAACCTAGCAGTCTGTAGTTGCTTTAAATCTATCTACTCTTTTTAAGATGAAGGCAGCGGGACAGGACACAGCAGCACATGCAGTATTTTTACTTCGCCAAGCCAAGCTCTGTCTACAGACCAAGATGTACCTGTAGCAAAATTCATGTTTTTGGAAGGTCTGGCAAGCCAATGGGAAGACGTCAAGAAACGCCCAGAGTGTCGTGCAAGTGTCACATAAGTACAGCACAATATCCTTCAGCTCCTGAGAGAGAAAGAGCAATTACTGAGAGAAAAGCCAGCTAAGTTTTCATAGGAACACAATATAACTCACCAGCAGGAACACAGCATGTTCAGACCCAGCCTTTTTCCTGACTGCACAAAGAGTCTGCTATCAATCATAATACACATGACTAAGTGTAGAGGCAGAGACGTCTCTACTAAAACTTCTGTCCTTTAAACATCTATAATGCAATCCCAGCTGCTCACTCTCATGAAAGATTCTGTGAAATTACAAGAATCCTCATCAGATCCTGGTTTGGACAGTGGCTTTGCCCTCTATATATCCTCTACATCCAGTGTTCTTCCCCAGCTGTCTGGCAGCACTGCATAGCAGTAAAACAGGAATTAAAGGGATAATTTCAGCGGTCCATTTCAGACCAAGATGCATTCCCAGGGTAGCTGTAACAACTCCCACATACAGACTGTATGACTAGGATTTTTAAAAGACCGTGCTCACTGGGACAGGGCCTGTCTTTGCACAAAACAGCCCTTCTAATTAACTAGCATTTAAGTACACTATTGCTAAACAAACATTTCTGAAGAAAAGATCAACTCTGATCACTGTCAGGGTTACGTGTAGACTTCTGTCAGATGCTATGGTACATTACTTACAAGCTGGTTAAGCAAAAAAAAGATGCCAGGTTTAAAAAGAACCGACGCTACAATGGATATGGTTGAAATGCACACGAGCAAAGCAACCAACTCATGGTGGAAAGGCTTTATCATCAAGTCATATGACAAGCAGTGAAACAATGACAAGGAGCCATGTGCTGTATGAGCCAGCAGTATTTAGGAACAGAATGACCCTCTGTGGTCTTAGTGTTCCATGGAGTGTTCAGTCTGCAGGAGTACAAACAGCAAGGGGAAGGAGCAACAGTTCTACCTGGAGGGGCATGTTCCCCGGAGTCACGTTTACTCTTTCTTCCAGTTTCTGGGGCTCAGCAGAGGCGCCTTCACACTGCAAGCCACACTTATGCAAAATATTGTTGAACACCTAGATCAAAAGAAGAGAACAGTGTTAAAACAGAGAGGGGAAAGCAGCGGGACATGCTTTCTATGCAATATGTCACTATTTCCACAGCTGTGTGAGACGAAAGCTGCAACACAGTTTTGCAGGCTGCAGGAGGAACAGCCAAAACTGCACTTCTGCAACTCCCGTGACTTGTGTGCAATTGAAGTGCAGCTGCATAGGGTGGTGGTGCTGAGACAAGGACTGCAGCTAACCCAGACCCTTCGCTATGTGAGAAAATCAGCCAACACTGGGAGGCCACCCGGGATCCCCATTTGCAAAGGAGCAGTGGGACAGCTGGGAAGTTAACACCACCCCCTGCTTATGGGCTAGTCTCAAAGCCTTCCTGCCCTCTCCCCTCAGGTCAGCAGGACAGATTTTATGGCTTTTCTTTATAACCAAAGAATCAGGTTCTGTATTGCTAACAAACTCTGGTGTAGGACCAACTTTAAAGCAACTCCTCTACATTTGCACCCAAAGAGGTTTGTCAAACCCTCCTCCCAGAGATGTACGAGTGGGTGGCTAAAGGCGCTGATGTTGCCTACGTGGGATTAATATGATTATTCTATGGGGCACGTAGGCTCCTAAACCTGCACAGGTATCAACTCCTTTCAGAGGCAGTGTAAGCACATAAATAACTCTACGGAGCAGTAATGACACATCATTGTTTGAGCTGTTTCACCCATACACTTGAGATAACACTGGTATCACTCTGCCATGGTTATGAAAACACATAGTGAAGAAACCAGCATTCTACAGAGAAACCACTCCGATGTAGTGGATCACAAAAGCAAATGAAATCTCTGCTATCCTCTGCCGTAATTCACTCGAAAGTTTGGTCTTGCATCCTAGAATATTTTTCAAACTTGGTATCACCTGTGAGATTTAGCTCTAACCGTTTCTTAATACTCTGAAAGAAAGCAAAATTTGGGCTTTTAAAGAGTCAAGTGACATTATAGGTGTCTTGGGGTAAATGGTACCTCAGGCTTGTTTATTTTTGCACATAGGTGAGCTTTTTGAGGACATAAACATGAGATTTCCAGGGTACAAAGATGTCAAGGCACCTTGATTTCCCCCTCAGGTTGAATACAAACCCTGCTTACCGTGTCTGGGGAATAGACAAGCTGCTTATGAAAACGAGAGCTTAGACATGGAGAGGTGACGAATATCTTTTGTACGGTAACAATGCATCCCTTCCAACAGATTTGCATTTACTCCTGAGAACCTGCAGCGTTAACACTCACCCATTCTACTATGTCAAGCCATAGCTACCTCTCACAGTCTCGATTTTTTTATAAGTTTCAATGCTTCCCCGGCTTGAGGGGCATAAAAAGAATGCTTTTTGAACTGCCTAAGGAAAATTCCTTGAGCTTAACTGCAGAGAAGGCCAGAAGCTGAAGGAAGGTAATACGGAACAGTCGCCAAGTAATACTAAAGGTTCAAAAACTACCTGACACACGTTAGCATGAACTAGAGAGAGAAAGTAAGCAACAGCAAGTACATTCTGCCTGCCTATGACCACATCTGCTCCCTACGACCCTGTAAGCTATGCCATGTTTCCAGATGGAATCTGAGCTAAGCAGGAAAGCCATACCTGGAGGACGGTGGGCAGAGTTTCGTCTAGGTCACTGAAGTAACTTGGTTGCCAAGTGAAGATATTTTCTGAGAAGAGAGAGAGAAGGAGACCATTAGTTCAGACATTCATGCCAACAAGCAAATTTGCAGCAGAAGATGTACTTGTGTTATTACTGACACCCCCAGCCCCTCCCGACACAGCTCATAACCATTGAGGACACGGCACAGGCTCACTTCTCAACTCGTGCATAGGCCCTGCTCCTACAAAGCCGGCCCATCAACTCCTCAGAGCAACTGGAGAACTGGTAATGAGAATATGCTCATCAGAGCAGAGCCAACGAGATGTTAGATGATTCACGCCCCAGAGGCTGAATCAATGAATAATGCAAATACTATCGCTAAACATTCCTAGTTCCTTTATTTGACAAGTGGAGTTGACTTTTAATTACTGGTAACAGTTCAGCATACACTGGAAAATGTTCTGCAGAATGTTTCTTAAAGGTAATGAGGCTTTAGTAATACCTGCTATTATATTACTAGAACTTCATTATCTTTACAAAATACTCCCCTGAGTAATGGCATACCATAAATCCTCACCAAGTAAGCACAGAGGCTGCCTATTTTCCTGTGAATTACTGTTCAGACAGTGAAAATTAACAGAGTTCTCCAGCAAAGACAGAGCATGGGTAAGAGTTACGAGACAGGTTTCAGAAAAATTTACAGCCTGAGAAGAACCTAAAGTTTATCAAGTTATGAATTACACACCAGAACCGCTCATGCCGTTACTGTCACAACATAATGCAAATGATCAGGTGAGCAAATCACCAGTCACTTGCGTGCAGCGTTATTGCACAGCACTCTAAAGCGTATGTATAATTCAAATGAGGTTTCAGACACTTAGGTCTTCTTCAGAATATTTTAAGACCCAGAATATCTAAGCTTCACATCTAAAAGAGAACTATCTATCTTGTAAGGCCTTCTTCCCACCTCTAAGGCTTGACAGATGAATTTAGAGTGGAAGTTACTGAAAAAGGATAAAAGGATTCAAGAATGCAAAGGTTTAGCTAAGCTTTTCCGGTCTGGAAATATGACTCCATCCCATGATCTCTAATGCTTCTCGTGTCAGTAAACTTGGAAATGAGACAAAAATAACTACCAAAGAAAAGAAAAAGTTTCATTATGTGAACTGCAGACAAAGCAGGTTAGAATTTAGGAAGAAGAGCTCACTTAATTAAAGGTTAAGTACTCTTCCATCTGTGCTTAGGTGGCTGTCAAAGATCACAGGTAAGTTCCCTTGTGAGAAGAGCACAGGATAAATATAGAAGCTAAACCAGCATGCTCTCTCTTCATTACGTAGGTTCTAACATCCAAGGCTGAGATGTTGCTTAACATGCACTTGCCACTAAGGCTGTCTGTACAGATAGAGAAATCTAGGGATAAGCACAGCTTGAGCAATGCTCTGAAGCGCTCTGTTGTTTGAAGGCACTATATAAATCAATGTCTGCATTGCAATTTCAAGTTTTCCCACTTCATAGTCCAGTGATTACTTCATGTTGCACATTTCACTTGGCTGCTAGCTCTGGGAACAAAAGCACTCGTATGAGCAGTTGGACTGTGCCCCATCTCCTAACCCTCCTCCCTCCCTGCCCAGGAATTGAGTTGTTTGCCCCTTCCCATCTCTAGCAGGGTTTTACAGAGCCCTCACGCTCCTCTGACAGTAGCCAAAGACACATTTCATTGGCACGAGGCACAACTGAGCCTTGGTTCATGCCCAATGCCACGAGCCCAGCTCAGGACAGCTAACCAGCAGGTCACAATACATTCCCTGACATAAGTGAAGATCACAAGAAAAAAAAAAAAAAGAGTAATCTGATCTAAAAATTGATCTAGAAATTATAGATTCCTCAACTAGAATTCTTTATCTGAGCAGTAACATTGGTATAAAACACCAGTCATCACTTGCCATTATACAAGTAAGCAAAAGCCTAAATGCAACAAGCTGTTCCTTGGCTTAACTAACCAATCATCTTCTGGAGCAGGAGACCATTTCCTTTCCCAAAAAGCACACAGAGATCCAGAATCTTAGGGATGTCGAACAGGAAGTTATTGTAAATAATTTCTCCAAAGACAGAGGGTGTGATAAAATGATCCTACAAAGAAAAAAGAAGAGTAATTTAAAGGATAATCCATATCTTACTCTGCAAGAACTCCAGCATTATGACACCTGTAAAATCATCTCTCAAAGGTGTATTATGGATTTTGTTTCATAGAAGGTGGCAACTCTGCATACACCATCTTCTGCAGAGCCCTCCATCCCCACATTCCCAGCTACTTGTCCCTGCCTCTACACCATCCACCCCACTGGCCTCCTGACACTCACTGTACAGCCAGGCTGCACCACGAAATGAACCAATTGACCTAAAAGTTAAACCAAAAAGGTACTGACAGTTCATTCACTTCCCAGACCTGGCTCACTAAGGGCAAATAAAGAGCTGAGCTGACCCAGGAACGGCTCAGCTCACTAGTACAAATGAGTAACCAGGAGTAGGAATGACTTAACTGGCACCGACACTGAAAAAATACGCACAAGATCACAGCCCGAGGTTACTGGTACCCTGGAAGAGTAGAATCAAGGCACCAAAGACGACTGCATCAGTGACATGTGAGAAGAAAACCCAGGAACTGCAGCTCTATACCCTGACTGCCGAACACTGTCAAAAACACGTGACGCTGAAGAAATTTCTTCTAAAATTCTAGACGACAAAAATTCCATTCTCTTTGTCACTGAGAAGCAAGCAAGCAAAAACGTGACTTTGGATTTTCAGAAGACAAGTGTGCTTATGACAGCAAATGTTTTCAAACACAGTGAAAGGTAGTACATACACCCCCTGCTAAAGCAGAGGGACAGGGCTTTACGCTGGCTGGGTTCAATTTCTAGAACTCCTGCTGACACCCTGCATGACAAAAGACTATTCATTCTCTTCAAACTACTCAACTATAAAATGGTTTCAAATGCTCGTCTGCCTCATTGGAGTGGTAAGATTTAATCAGATCCTGTAATGAAAGACACCATAGAGGTGTCGTATTTTCGCTGAAGTGGTGCCAGCATTCCTTCTACCTGTTCCCGCCCCACTCCTCCAACTCCCACTCCAAGAACTTTCCTCAAAACGTCCTGAATGTCACCACTGTGGTAACCAAGAGACTCAGTACATCACTAAATAACACATCGTGAACCAATGAGGATATCAAGGGAGTAATTGCTAAAACACAAGGTGCCTCACTCATCCTGCCCAAAGGCCATGTGAGAATTCCACAGCTGCTGATGGGAGCTGTACTCACACAATTAGGGCTGAGGATGTCTTTCAATTATGACGCCGAGAAAACAGTAATTTAGAGCAATTTCATTGTGTGTCCAAAACTTGGGGAAAGTTCAAGGAGAGACAAGTATTAGCGCAGATTACGTGACACCGCATGGCACAGAGGAAGTGGCACTGAGGGAGCGAACGCTCAGCTACTAGTGGCCTGAAGAGCTTCTGTTCCATCCAGCCATACGAAGGCCAAATTGCTCTTTTTTCTCTTACACTGATGTATCACACCACCGCATGCGGCTAACCTGCTATTCATTAGTTGATTGCCTGGATCTCCTTCCTAAGAAATCACCGCATAGTTCAGATACTTCAGCTCTGAGTGGTGAGGAGAGGAATGCAGTTGGACACGCAAGTAAGAAACATGATTAATTTCTCCGTCTTTTCTCCTAAGCTATACAGCCCGTAGCGCCTGCAAGGCAAAGAGATATTTACCTTGGACTCCTTGTGAGTGGACATTCTGAGGAAAGTCAGGAAGATGCTCCGATGAAGACATTTCTGCATTTCATTCACCTCCGGATGGCAATCCAACAATACATCAAACTTGCGAGGGGCATAGCACAGGTAGGAATCCAGACATTTCTGAAGCGTCTCATCAAATATTACCTTGCACAATGAAAGAAGGGAATGTCACACATTCACAGGTTGCGTTCATGGGCAGCCCAGTTAAATTTAAAAGCAATCTAAAACATTCAAGAGTGCTAAAAGGATCCACGTATGCATCAAATACAAGCAAACTCTTAAAATCCCCAACGAAAAATTTATGGGGAAATACTACTTTCTTTGCACTCTGAGGTGCAGTAATTAACATTAAAATGCTTGACAAACGACATAATGAGCGTATACAAGTCTTTATGGAAACAATTTAAAGTTCGTGGCTTTTACAAGCACCTAGATTGTTCATGCTTCTTCTCCAGTGTCCACAAAACAGTTATTACCTGGCACCAAAATTTGTCATGAGGCAAAGCCAGAAGCCAGTTCAGGTCATCTGCAATGAATTTTGCTCGCTCCAAGAATTCTTCCACTAAAGCAGGGTCTCTGACAACAGGTGGCGGTCTGTATAGCACAAAGGACCGATCCGCTTTGATTTCTGGGTGCTGCAGAAAGCCAGAACACTGGATTAAAACCACAGACCAAGTGACAGGAACACTCGGTTACCATTTGCACCGCTCACTGAATTTTAGGAAACTGACACAAAATTACACTGTAATACAATTTGACATTCAGTTCCCTGGTAACTTCCCATTTTCTAATCTTTCAAGGCAGCAGATCAGTGGATTTACATCCTTATTTATCTGCAATATTTTCAGCCCTTCATAATTTGGTAGATGTTGCTCTGTGCATTCTATTAACCACAAGCCTTGCAAAGCAATCCTCCCACACCTTCAAAACAAACAGCAACAGCTTAATGTCATGCCTTTGAAATGTGCCCTGCACTCTCTCTTTTTCCTCCAAACTGGTTCTTGCACAATATTCCATGAAGTCAAACCTACGTGACCACCAAATGCAGAGAAGAAACATTTCACTGCCCTTCCTAAGGGTTACTGAACAGGCTTTGCCCAAATACCTAGAATGAGAATCATGTTGAATAGCAGCAGCAGCTTCCAGCTCTGCCTCGGCCCCACGCATGCCCAGGGTCAATCTCCTTGCAAGCCAAGCAGCATTACCAGCAGGTCCCACTTCGGCAACAGGCCCAGGAGAGGGCTCTCTCCATGCCTTATTTCTGGGAGAAAAGCCTAACTGTGGGTTGAATTTTCTGATTTCACCAAGCAGGAGGTCACGAGATGCAGCAAGTGGACGGACTTATCCCAGTGCTACAGCTCAGAGCTAAACTTCCCACGGAGCTTGCAAAAGCTCCCAAAGCACTCTCTCTATTGTGGCAAAGTTTACATTGCTAATCAGGCTGTTCCTCAAAAGAATAAGGAGGTTCGGGAGAACACAGTTTCCTATAGATGTTGAACATAGCACATTTTCATTTGCCCATCACTGAATAAATATTTCTCACATTTCATGAGAATGAAATTCTCATTAATAAAATGAGAAATAGTTCTCAACTATCTGAATAAAATTCTCAACTATCTGAATGCGCTAAAACACGCTGAAAACAATTTCTTTAACAGGCAAGTGTAAAAGGAATAGGCTTGTAGACTCTTAGGCAACTGTGAACCGTGACCAAGCTTAATTTTTAATATAGAGAATAATTGTATATCAATGAGTAGATAGATTATAGCATTGTAGAATTGATTAATAATATGCATGTGGTAAGAACAATACTAAGCAACCATAGAAAAGTACTGCTCGTTTGTCCTTTGCATAGCCCTTACCACGGCTGGCTCAAAACCCAGTCAAGCTGAATCGACAGAATAGTGAATGTAGATAGTAGGCGTAAGACAGAAAAATAGATAGGAAATAAGTGATTAACTTAGAAAAGGTTGGGCATTCAAAAATCGACGTAGACTAAGCATATAATTAATAGAATTTCTTAAGTTTCTAAGAATCCTACAGGTAAAGATTGTTTGAAGAAGACAAGAGACTGTGGTGACCAGAGACTGCACCAGTGAGCTGCAACTTCAAAAGGGGAACTGGAACGAGATGATAAAGAATCACCTGAGGCAGAGTAATTGTATGGACTTTTGAAATCACTAAAGAATAGAGAACTGAGAAGTCGTGAGGGAACATCCAGACCCTCTTGGATAAAAAATACCAATTATGTAATGTTTGTTTCAACAGTATATATATATATGAGATTATTCCTTGTCAGTGTTCGCCACTCACTGAGGTGATGGCCCAACTCCGAGTTGTCAGTAAAGCAAACCTAGAGGTACCCACCGTCTAGTGAAATTCTTTAACAGCAAGCTGACCAAACTTCATCACATCCTGGACCAAAGGCTAGTTTTGCCCAGCCCTGAATATATAACAATTATTTGTTAAAGCTCTTGTTTGGCTTTCAGGAAAAACACAGCTCACCAGTGCTGGTAAAGTTCTCAGCTTCCCTGTCCTGGGATCCCTTTCTGTCAGCTGGAGTTCATCCAGCGGCAATGCTGGCATCCTGATGACTTGTTCCTGTCTTCAGCAAAGAGAAAAACAAAAGCAGCACAGGATGAGTTTTACATGGTCAATCAACCAAAAGCATAACAAAAGAGGCTACAGCCTTACTCTCACACGCAGTAGCTGGAAATATATCTACGCAAAGCAATTTATACACCGCCCAAATGCCAAACCTCGAGAGAACACCCGAGAGCCAGTGGCACATGCCTCAGAAGAAACCTGTTTCTTACCGAGAGGCCATCGGTACCTTCCAGGACAACAAAAAGCATTTTGGGATGTTTTTTTAATATGGGAGCTTGATATTTAAATCTGGTTCCTGAAGAGCTGGGCTGAACTCTGCTTTTGCAGTCTCTTTCAATGCCTGCAGACTATCTCCTGACATTACAAACTGGAGAGGCAATCGAAAGACATCCTGCCAACATACTATTAAAAGAATATTTTTGGTGCTTACGTGGCAGAATCCCTCGGTACTCATCCAGAGAAGGCACACAGGGTGAGCCTACAAACCACAGCCTCCTTTCCCCTGCCATTTCCCACATGCTCACAAAACCGTATTTTATTCTACAACAGCATTTTTAAGCTCAGAAACATTTCAATCAACTTTCTGAAGTTAACTGCAAGTCAAATCTCAGAGTAATTCAAAAGAAATTATTGTATGCACTGTTTAAGAAGTTCAGATATTAACAAAACCCCCAAAATTGCAGGTTAATAGAGCTTTTCATTTCTTGGGGTTTTATAGTATTATGATTTATGTGAAATGTTATGTTCTTGTTAAGACCTAAGATCACGAGTCTCCTTTTATGCATACCTAATTGCATTCCCGCTGCCTGGGCAGAATAACAATTAAAACAAGAGAAGTGTCCCTGCAGCTGAACAACACTAATTCAGGAGCACGACCGCAGCTTAGACAGCAAGGGAGAGAGTAATGGTTTTGGTTCCAGAGAATTTGTCTGCTATGGACCTAGGCTAAAATTGTGCCCGCTAACATTTTAGAGTTCGATTTTTCATACACACAAAAAAAAAAAAAAAGAAAAAAATTACACTTGAGCAATGCCATACATTGGACAGCTTAGAAAACTTAAAATAATTATGCCTTTCCAAGGGAGTTTAAAGATTAGAATATTGACAAGAGTGTTTTCAGTTTTTTTTATGATGAACCATTTATTTGAAAAACACACTTTTCAGCAGAGTAAGCCAAGGTGTTTTTCAGTTCTTATCATATATGTAATTTGGCTCTTAGAGTTTCTAGCATCATTCTGAAAACTGCATGAAGAAGCTGTCATGGTTTAACCCCAGCCGGCAACTAAACACCTCGCAGCCACTCGCTTACTCCCCGCCAGGAGGATGGGGGGGAAGAGAATGGGAAGGGTAAAGGTAGGAAAACTCCTGGGTTGAGGTAAGAACAGTTTAGTAATTGAAATTAATAATAATAATAATGTAAAATAACAAAAAAAAAAGAGAGAGAAATAATCCCCAAGAAAGACAAGCGATGCAAACAAACACAAGTGCTCACCACCAACCGACCAATGCTCACCCAGTCCCGAGCAGTGGCCCCCCTCCCAGCAAACTTTCCCCCTAGTTTATATGCTGAGCGTGANAGGAGGATGGGGGGGAAGAGAATGGGAAGGGTAAAGGTAGGAAAACTCCTGGGTTGAGGTAAGAACAGTTTAGTAATTGAAATTAATAATAATAATAATGTAAAATAACAAAAAAAAAAGAGAGAGAAATAATCCCCAAGAAAGACAAGCGATGCAAACAAACACAAGTGCTCACCACCAACCGACCAATGCTCACCCAGTCCCGAGCAGTGGCCCCCCTCCCAGCAAACTTTCCCCCTAGTTTATATGCTGAGCGTGACACCATATGGTCTGGAATATCCCTTTGGTCATTGGGGTCAGCTGTCCCAGCTGTGTCTCCTCACAACTTTCTGTGCCCCCCCCAGCCCGCTCACTGGTGGGGCAGCATGAGGAGCAGAAAAGGCCTTGGCACTGTGTAAGTGCTGCTCAGCAGTAACGAAAACATCCCCGTGTTATCACCACTCTTTCCGGCACAAAACCAAAACGCAGCCCCACACTACTGTGGATAAAATCAACTCTACCCCGGCCAAAACCAGCACAGAAGCATGCATTTGCAACAAGGTAAAAAAACATCGTGTCTCATTTCAAGCCTGCCAAGCATCAAACTCTCCAGTCCAAATCAAAAACATCTTGGAAGAGATGATAAAAAGCTTATTCATCTGGAGAAGGGCATAAACCTGAGTATGGAACGTCCCCAACACAGAGGGCCATCCCCGGTCACTACCATGTGCTTTTCCCCCCAAGAGCTTTAGCCTACACTACAAGGACATGATTAATTTGTCGCACCCACCCTGTGATCTCAGGCACGCAGCACAAAAGCCAAACAGCCCTGGCAAAGAATACAACAAGCCGGTTTCCTGCCAGGGAAACTTGTTTTTACAGCATCAGAAACATCCTCTGCCCCACGCTTCCCACTATTCCACCGAGGTGTGCGGACATGGGGGTGTCAGGGGCAAGGGGCACAGACAGACATGGGGACATTCATGGTGGAGATGCACAGGCATGGACATGGGGACACCCACGGCAAGGTGCACAGACAGATATGGTGACACCGTGGGTTAGGTGCACGGACAGACATGGGGACACCCGTGGCGAGGTGCACGGACATGGGGACAGTCCAGGGCAGAGGTGCATGGACATGGGGACACCCATGGCCAGGGGCACACTGCTGGGGCCGCAGCAGCCACCACAGCACTGCTGGCCGAGGAAAGGTCCCACACTGCCGCTTCACCACCGGCTATGCTGCTAGAAAGCCGGCCGAAGCCAGGGACACCCCCGTTATCTACTGTCACCTGCCCCGACCTTCCCCTGCTCCTGCACCGCAGGGACCTCCAGCAGGCCACCAGCAGCCACCCCCTAGTCCCCAGCCAGGCACCAAACGCAGCTCTGCCCACACACCGCAGCCAGGCCCAGCCCCTCCCGGAGCCCGGCACACCCCCGGCCCCGTTACCCAACCCCGGCCCCAGGCCCCGCCGGCCCTACACCATGCCCCGGCACAGCCAGGCCCTGTCGCTCCGGACACCCCCCAAGTCCCTGCCCCCCCGCCCTACCCAGCCCTGTCCGNCCGGTACCGCCCAGTCACCCTCACTCAGCCCCCGAGCCCGCCTTACCGACCGCCACCTCCCGCCGCCGCGACCCCGCCGCCGGCACCACACTTCCGCGGCACAGCGACCTCCGGTGCCGGGCGGAAGTGACGAGGGGGCGGTGGGCGGGCAGCGGGAGCCGGGGGAAGAGGACGTGGAGGAATGGCGCGGTGTCCGTTAGTGGTGGGGGGCTCCGAAGGGCCTGGGCTCCCAGCGCCGACACCTGGGGTAGAACCCGGGTGTAGGTGGTCCCATGCCCAAAGCCAGGCTGGGCGGAGGGTGGCTGGAGAGCGGCCCTGAGAAGGACCTGGGGGTGTTGAATGATGATAAGCTCCACACGACCTTGCAATGTATGCTGGCAGCCCAGAAACGCCCCTGCAGCCCCGTCTGCATCCCCAGCAGCGTGGGCAGCAAGGCGAGGGGGGGGATTCTGCCCTTCTGCTCTGCTCTGGGGAGACCCCCATGCAGTGCTGCCTCCAGCGCTGGGGCACCAACAGCAGGACACGGAGCTGTTGGAGCGGGGCCAGAGGAGGCCCTGGAGATGCTGGGAGGGCTGGAGCCCCTCTGCTGTGAGGACAGGCTGAGAGAGTTGGGGGGGTTCAGCCTGGAGAAGAGAAGGCTCCGGGGAGACCTTGGAGCCCCTTCTAGTCCCTAAAGGGGCTCCAGGAAAGCTGGGGAGGGACTCTGGATCAGGGAGGGGAGCCATAGGACACGAAGTAACAGTTTCAAACTGGAAGAGGGGAGATTTAGATGAGATGTGAGGAAGAAATTGTTTGCTGTGAGGGTGGTGAGCCCCTGTCCCAGGTTGCCCAGAGAAGCTGTAGCAGCCCCATTCCTGGAGGTGTTGAAGGCCAGGTTGGACGGGGCTTGGAGCAACCTGGTCTGGGGGGAGGTGTCCCTGCCCAGGGCAGGGGGGTTGGAACTGGATGATCTTCAAGGTCCCTTCCAACCCAGACCATTCTGTGATTCTAAGCAGCCTAAACCAGAACCCCCACCATGGTCTCTGTCACATGGCTAAAGAGGAACAGGGCTGTAACAAGGTTCCCAATCCCAACATCCAGCCCTCACAGATGACAGACAGTTGGAGTTTCCAGCTGTGGGAGGGGAGCGGGGAGTCGGCCACACACCCGAGGGCTTGGCAGCTGCGCAGGGGAGGCCGAGGGCTGGCTGTGCCCCCCTGGCGCAGCCCTGGCCAACGTTCCCTTGCTGGCCGCTGGCATGCTGTCCAGAGCAGGAGAGCAGCACTCGTTACATTTCTGGTGGGGCACCACTGATCTGCACTTTAAATGTTAGGACAGGTTGTCTGGACCCTGCCATTTTCCCCATTCTTTTGCCATTCCTTTTGAATTGCTCATTTTAAAATGAATTATTTAGTATTTCTATTTCTCAAATGCCACTGCTCAAGTCAGGCCCTCAGGCTCGAGCCCCAGCACCAATACGCTGTGCAAAACGACCAGCTCAAACAAAACTCTAGTAGTGATGGCAGATCCGAGGGTTGCTCCGATTGTTTAGCGGAGGATGACATTTGGCAGCTGAAACACCGTTCCCTCGCAAAGGTGCCTTCTTATTTCCTCTCCTCTGCCAACCTTCCCCCAGAGCAGCGGTGGTGAGACTGCAAGAGCCTCAGTGGGCTTCAAACCTCTCATGGAGCTGTTTTGAAGCACTATTCCTCTTTTTGTGTTTGTTTTTTTTTTTGTTACCTTACCAATTGTGCATTACAGATTTGATTTCCTAAAGCACTGTGAACTATTGGAGCCTCTGCCCAAAATATTGGTCATATTAACTACGTATGTATAACCGAGATAGATAATTATACATATACGCATTATTCATACAAGTTAAATTTAATCTGGCAACCAAAAAGCGCATCCTTTTGCCTTTGTACAACATGCCAGAGACCTTTAATGCTTCATGACAGTAAAAGTCGGTTCTGAAATCCTAACACAAATCCCAGTTTACGGATCCCAGCCGCGCAGGGTCACTGCTGGCCCCTCTTGCACAGAGAAGGCAAAGCATTAAAAGCAGCTGGCAGCCTGCTGAGCTCTGCCGGAAAATCACGCTCTTCAGGTTCGATCCAGAGCCACCTGAAGTTACTGGGCAAGCGGAGCTCCGAAGTGGAGAACTTCTCCAGCCAAAGGCTTTTGGAAAATGAGCTTTTATTAAAAGGATCCTTCTTTGGTCTGATTCATGGGTGGGAGGAAGTTGTTCAGTGCTGAATGTGGCCATGCAGGCTATCGTATGTCACAAGTCCAAGGCTGGGAAGAGTGCCCTGGTTCCGGTAGCGCTGTCAGTGTTTTGACAGATCCACACCAATAATCTCCGGGACGCTGTTTGTGAGGCAAGGACACTCCTGATTCGGCTAGCCATAAGACACAAAAGCAGCCTTTTTATTTCAAGCAGCACAAAAAGCATCAAAAGGATGACTGAAACGCTGGAGCCACCCCAGGAATGTGCCGTTGGAGGTCAGTCTTTTTTCTTTGTCGATCTGTCACGAACGCTGCAACTCGGCACTCTGCTTCCTGAACATCACCAAGGTTTTCACAGCTCCTGCATTTTCTCAAATTCCGCCTCAAAATCCCAAATGGCAGCCTGGGGGCTGAGTAGAATATCTGCTTCGCTTCTGTGCAGTCACGGAAGGCTGCTGGTTTCCTCCTCCTAGCACAGCAGTATTAGGGTTACTGGGCCAAGCGACCTTCTTCCCCGCACGCAGAGCAGGCAAGGCACACCTCCCGTCCCCCCTTCCTTCCCAAAAGGACATCACTGAGGGCTTAGAGACAGCTCAGGTCTGAGAGTGCAGGAAACCCTGAAGGACCATCACTTCTAAACACATTTAAAAAATATAAATAAAATGAAAGAGTTACAGAATGACCAGAGGAAAAAGTCAGTGTAATCTGAAAAAAAAAGACATGGGCATAGTATTAAACTGCAAAGTTGTGGAAATTGGCCATTATAGTTTCTAAGCAGCTGAAATGCAATTACAGTAATAATGATGAATTGGTATAGCCCTGGGCTTTGCAATTTTTCAACCCAGCTCTACTTTTTCCTTTTTTACATTTTATCTTGATACATACATTAGCTTATCAAGGACTAGTGGCAGTTGTAAGCCTTCCACAGCATGTTCTTGATAGTCATAGAGACAGAGGTGTGATCCTTAAGCTGGTGACCTGATGGATCCTACAATAATTTATTTTTTTCAATTTTCCATCGTTCTCCCATTAACCCCCTCTAAGTATATTCTTAGCATAAAGTCTCATCATTGGATACTGTTTATCCAAAGACACCGGGGTGGCCCAAGATACTTCTTAGTTCAGTCTCTGCCTGGCATTGTGTCGGCGTGGGGGTGGAACACCCGTTCCCTCTTCCTCCGAGAGGCTGCAGGTTCAGCATTTGCCTGGCCAGTGGCACGAAGGAGTTGCCCAACTTCTGAAAGCTTTCATGGCGCAAGTTCCTGTGGGTGGGAACTCCCTCCTCTTTGCGCCACAGCAGGCACAGTCCTCAGTGGGTTACCAGCATATTTCTACAGCAAAGAATTATCACTTAAGATAATCAGTTAAAATAATATCATCTTCTAATGATACTTGAAGCAGCTCCTCTGATCAGACAGCTTCTTAGCCTCTCACTGCCTTGTGTTTCTCTTTCACATGATAGGATAATAACAACTATCCAGCTTCAGGAGGAAGGATCTTAAGTGTGCTTATTAAGAAAAATAACTATGCTTTATTATTAAAAGCATTTTTCAGGCAGCATTGTTGTAGCAACATAGCACACGACAGCTTAAAGTTGTGTCAGTTAACTTTTCCTAAGAAAAGACACATTCAGCATAAAATACTTTGATCATTTTACTTATTTTAGCTCACTGGGCAAACAATATGTATTATTAGCCTTTTTAAGTATAAGAAAATAATATAAGCAGACATAAAACATGACTTACAAACATTCTGCCTACACTGAACTGCTGGTATATCTGTGCTCAGGAATCCGAGCAGGACTTGTCTGTTCCATAGAAGCTCTATAGTGAGGTGCTGCGCTGCCATCACAGCCAGGCATAGTGTGTCTCCAGCTGAGTGCTGGATGGAACTGGGTTCTCACATCCCAGCCAGCTCCCACATCCTTGCAGAGCCAGGCTCAGGTGGCTGCGCTCCTTCCTGGAAACACCGTTTTCAGTATTTGCTCAAAAATGCTGCAGCTATTCCACTGAAGTTTTCAGAGTCCCCCAAACTTCGTATCTGATTAATCCTGTAATAATCATCTTGATGTACAGCCATAGCCAAGGCATTGTGCTAGCTTCCCTTCAGCAAAGTGTCACTAATAGCACATCTTGTTTTAAAACAGGGCTATTACAAGACAAAAAAAAACTTAAAATGAGACTGTTGGAAAATGTTCTGACAAAAATTATATGTATGTAATAAAAATCTCATTATTTTCAAATTATTCATCTACTTATTGAGGGAGTGAGTCAGAGCATGCAGGATGACTGACAGAGTGGGTGCCTCTCACCCGGCATATTTTAATCAGGGGTGGCCTCACGCTGTGCTGACCGTGATGTCCTCACCACCTGCCGTTTGGATTAAAGGAACGATGAAATAACGGCTTGTTTGGTGGGAGCAGAAAGAATGGATGCACCTACACAAAGAGGAACACAGGATAAATAACATGGTCAGAGATGGGTCTAAGCACAGCATTCTGTTCAGGCGTTTGTTAAAAAAAAAGGTACAAGGGAGTAAAACTAGTAAAACATCAAGATAAGGTGAAATATGAAAAAAGAAACAAACTGGGAGAGGAAGGATGAAGAGAGCTGCTTTTGAGAAGAAAACTGGCCAAAGTTTGGAGTCCTGAGAAAGGAAACTACCCTGTGTTTCATGGTCTGACTGTTCTTACAGAATCAGGACTTGGTGTGTTTGTGTTTTTTTAAGACGTATCTGACCATACCATCAGCTTTTCATCATAACAGAAACAGCCCACAGAGTCTGAGTTTGGCTGTTTGGATCACAAGAGTGAAGTGTATTAAAGGTTACTGGATGGTAACAGGGGCTGGGAAGTACCTGACACACGTTTGGTTTTGCCATTTCTCAGTCCCAGGTGCAAGATTGCTCGAGGATTGCATCTTCCGTGCAGGATGGGCACAAGAGCCGGCCTCTGTGGGGTGTGATCTGAGGGACCAGGCTGGGATGATCCAGAACTGGATGCTGTCAGCCTCCACCATAATCCCACGCAGATTTTAAATGCACCCTTACTGAATAAAGCCAATAACTCAAATGACATTTGGGTTGCAACTGCAGCCCAAAGAATATCTTTTCACATCGGGTATCTCTTTTTGGTTTTTTTCCCACAAGAAGCCAACTAATAACTCACTG
Organism: Stercorarius parasiticus; assembly: GCA_013396915.1. NCBI lineage: Eukaryota > Metazoa > Chordata > Aves > Charadriiformes > Stercorariidae > Stercorarius > Stercorarius parasiticus. Next base: position 133,787 of record VWZL01003848.1, read on the forward strand.
GCTGTGTCTCAAACAGTAAGAGAGGTTCAGAAAGGACTTGTTGGGTCTTTAGGGTCAGTTCTCAGCTCTTGGTGGCAACTGCATCAGGGTAAGGCGGCCCTGGGAAGGATGACCCAGAGCCTCAGGACTTGCGCTGTTGGAAGCTCTGGTGTTCTCATGTTTCAGCCCAGACTTTTCAAGGCCATCGGATACTTGTTTGCTCTTACACTAACATCACCCTTGCTCTTAAGGGAGATGTGTTTACTTCTGTGTTTACTCCGTGAAGTTTCATAGACAACAACAGTATCTCTTCTCAGCATTCAGTTTTTTCACTAAACAAATTATTTCAAGATCCTTACATATGAAAAAATCAGGATTACCCTGTAATTATTCTCCAGTCACATTTTAAGCTTGTGTCCCTTGATTAAAAGTGACCAGTTGCATGCATAATTGCAGAGAAGGCTGCAGCAGAGCTTTGTATAATGGTGTTAACATTTTCCCCTTCTCCTGGAAATATCTCAGTTGATGTAAGCTTTTCGTCAGAGCTGCTTCATATTGGGAGTTCTGTCATCTTGAGATCAACAAATACACCCAGATTTTTCTCTTCTTCTGTCATTTCCATCTGATGAGCTCCCAGCTTGCAGTAGAGATTCTTGTTAGTAAGTCCCAAGCGCATGACCTTGTACTTTCCACTATTAAATTTCATCCCATTTCCAACGTGCCAGCACTCAATATTATCCAACTCTTCCAGATACAGATATTCCCTCTGTAGTGCTGGTGCCTCCCAACTTTGTGCCATCAGCAAATGCCATCACCTCACTCCTAACTTTTGTTCCAAGGCCTGACTGAAAAATATTGTGCAAGATCAAAAGAACATAAGACATGCCTCGCTGGGCCAGCCTGGTGGTCCCTGTGGCCCAGCGCTCTGTCTCTGAGAGGGGCAGTCAGCGACGCTGTTTAGGGAGAGCACTGGAGTCCAGCCACTCTCTGCTCTCTTCCCTGTGCGCTCCCCACGCGCTCACAGGTAGTGTATATTTGAGGTGACTTCCCTGCCTTTTCCATGTAGCTATTTTTTCATGGATCTGCTCTCCATTCATTTATTGAATCAAATTTTCAACCTGCTGATAGTCTCCAAGTCAGTTCTTAAAGGAACCCTCACAGTCTGCCTTTCCACCCAAGCTATTTTCATGTCTGTAGCTAGCTTCTTACCTACCAATAGCTCCCCAGATAAACTATACATTTGCCATCTGGCATTGTATTTACTATCTAATATTTAATATTTAAATCCAGTTAGATTAAATCTATTGTGTACCCATTGATTTGAAAAAAAATTATCAAAGGTATAGTCTTAGTTAAATGCCATCTATCTTTAGTAAAGCTATGTTGCGTTTTCCTTTATTTTCCACTTACTTCTCTGTCCCCAACTACTTTTTCCTTTACATTTTTTTCTAACCTTTTAATGTTCTTGAGATCACACTAACAGGTGTCTAAGTGACTGGATTGCTTTTCTTCCTCCTGCTTAAAAGCACATAGTGCTTCTTAGTTCCTCGGTAATTTATTACCACCATCAGCCTGACAAATTAAAAACTTTATACTGGATGAGTGAGGATACATTCCAGGTCCCTCAGAACCATCAGCTTGGGAACATCTCGTTCCCTGAGCTGTCTGTCAGATTCTCACAGGCCTTGCTCTCCCTTTGGGTACAGTAATTTCCATTTCCATAAAATAATTCTCATTAGCTACCATCTTTTGCCCCAGTCATCATAGAAAATAGAGGCAAAAGTCATTTAATATAGGGCCATACCTAATATTTATTAGAAAATACATTGGAACACAAGACGTGGAGAGACTCTGAACATAAGACATGGAGTCTCCATGCGATGTGTTTAACGGTATCGGTAAAGATAATGCCAAAGATGACAATTTGTGTCACTGAAAGAAGCAGGTGGAAGTGCACAGCTTTTTCTGTCACAGTGATGGCACTCCAGCTAGCTCCCCCTCTTTAAAAAACAGAAGGAGCAACCAGCAGGTTCAGCTCCACAAAAGCCCCGGGTCTCCAGGATTCAGCTTCCTGAAGTAGGTCACATTCGATCTCCGTCCAGGCATACTGCAAAAGGCAACCATTTAACAGGCAACTTTCAAAATTCATATTCTGCCTCCTAATGTTGTCAACACATATCCTTTTCAGATACAGCTAGACCGGCTGAACATTTTTTCATTGCTTTTGGGTATAAACAGGCCAGGAATCCTGTTTTTCCCTTCAGTTACCTGTATTTCTTCCAAAGTTTCTCTGAAGGTACATATTGACATTCAGATCACATTTGCATTCAGATGATGGCTTGTTGTTGGAAAAAAACCCTTTAGAGGGGCTGATTAACTTCCTTTCAAATGTTTACTGTCCCTGACCAAGGGAGTGAAACTAGAAAACAGCTCACTGCGTGGCTTATATCTGAGTTTAAAGAGATGGGATCCTGTATTTTGTATTGTTCTCTCTGAACATTAATGCTACTTCTAGCTTAAATATGACTTAATGACAGACTGAAGTCCATCTGTTACAATGACTAGCCTTGGACTCAGAGGGAGAGTCCTGTGGATAATTTAGGAGTGCGTTTTGTAGTTACTTGCAAGCATTTCATTTCAGATGAAGGCAAACATGAGGAGCAGGTGGAAATAGCTCTCAAAAGTACAACCTGACCTACATACAGCATTGTAAATTAAAGATATGTATAGAAATAAAGCATTAATGATCCATCACATTTGCAACAAAACGCAGATATAAATCTTGCTGCTGAAAAGGAACTCCATTGCACAAGGCTTAGTTAAAGCTTCGTTTTGGAAACTGGAACACTTCCTGCCAACCATACCCTGCTACCTCTGACACTGCTGCCATTTTTTCTTGTCCCCTTCTGTTGTTTAACGCTCATATCCCTCTTGCTTTATCACTTGTGTCTCAATTTCCATGCATTTTTTGGCTCTCGTGCCTTGCGTTGGCTCCCTGCTCTCCATTACCTCATGCTCTAGGAGCTGCAGGCTGCTCGGGGTGGCTTGGACGGTGTATTGACTGATGGCAGGGGGCCACACATGTTCCTACAGCTGAGCTGAATGTCACAAAAGCAAAGGAGGAAAGCATCGGGCAGAAGGCCTTGTGCGCAAGAGCGGCTTTTATAGTCAGACAGGGTGCTTCTCCGAGGGACACATGGCCTTTGGAGGACTCCTAAGGAGGATCCCAGGGCTGCAGGCCCTGCTGCTGGAGGATGCTGTGCGGCAGAGCGCCTCGGCTCCCGCAGCTCCCCTCAGCAGCCAACCCCAGCTCGCCTCCACCCATCACCTGCCTCACAGCTTGGCCCAGGCGGCCACAAAACCTTCTCCTGAGACCACCTCACCTCACCTCACTGCACCTCCCGCCTCACTGGGCTGCCGAGGGCCGGGCGGAGCTCAGCCAGCTGCGGGCGGCGAAGCACTCCCCCCCGCCCCGCTCGGGGTTATAAACCGAGGAAGGGGCGAGTCAGCTTCACCTGCTGAGAGGGAGCAGCTGTTGGGCGATGGGGATGGCGGCTGCTCCGGCTGCTGAGGGGACAGGAAGCCCTCAGAGGACTGGCCACGGCTCTCCCTCAG
>VWZL01003848.1:137425-182295 GCA_013396915.1 Stercorarius parasiticus
GGGGAGGTGGCGGTGGGCCGGCCTGCCGGGCCGGGGCCTGGAAGAGGGCGGCCGGGCTGTCAGCTGCGGGGCCGCGGCCACGGCCCGGCACGCCCCCTCGGCCCGCGGGTGAGGGGCAGCGGTGGCGACCCGGCGCCGGCTCCTTCTGCTCTGCTCGTCGCGGGAGAAGGAGGAGGAGGCGGCGGCGGGCTGAGGCGCTCGTCCGGCACCGCGGCCTCCTCCCCGGGCGGGCGGGGATGCCATGGGCCTGCCGCGGGGAGACGGCGTGTCCCTGCCCCTCGGGGCTCGGGCGGAGCGGCCGGGGGAAGGTGGGCTCCCCGCCTGGCCGGGGTCCCTGGCCTGGGGGCCTCGCCTGGCGCCGGCCGGCCGGCCCGCGGGAGTGGCTGGCTCCCTGCTGGCCGTACAGCCCCGCCGGGGGATCGCCTCATGCCGCTGGCAGCCGCTGTGCCCTGCTCGGCTTCTCCTGGGGCTTTGGCCCGGGCGTCTCTTGCGTTCTGCTGCCCTTGTGCATGGGGCCAAAATTCCCCTTCCCTCCAGAAGTGGGGCTTGTTAAGGCTTTTTATTTACATCTTTGGGGGCTTTAAGTGTGCTTCTTCCCCATGTTTCTCTTAACAGTCCTGTTCTTTTGATGGCATCTGAGCAGATGTTGCCCATCTCTGTTAAGTAGTGGCTTGCACCGTCCAGTCCAGTCCTGTTCTCCCCTGACGTGGAGTTTAAGTTCTTGCATTGGAGTTGTTCCCTCTTCTGTTCATTATTTTAGGGAACGTTGTTTTATCAGCAGATAAGCCCTCATGGTCCTTCACATCTCTCTGTACAGCAGACTGCTTTTTTTAACTTTCATGCACACCTTCCTCACTGGGGAGAAGGCTGGGTATGAGCTTGTAACTCTTGCAGACCTCAAGTCTGATAGGCACTCTCCTGTGTGCTTCCCCTACTTGTTTTTGTGCGTGATGAGCCCGTGTAACCATGTGCAATGAGGCTTTATTTTAGAAGAAAAGAGCTTGTGTGGTGAATCATGTCAGCTAGTGCTGAGTGTAGAGGTACAGCTTGGCTTTATGGTGAATATAGAGGCATATTTAAATGCCTAGGTGAGCACATTGGGAAGGGATGGTGGTGAGACTGAACGAACTATGGCAGGTTTCTTGTTGTACCTGACATGCTCTGAGCTTTAGATGCTGAGGTGCCTTTCGTCTGTTATTAAAGCATGTGCTGTAGTATTTGAAAATTAGCTTTTTTGGTGGAGGTGAAGGAATTTTTCTGAAGGAGTGCTTGTAGATAACTTGAGGGGAGGAGGCTGACATCTGCATTGCTTCAGCTGTTACTGATCACAGTGGTTTTGGAAGATAGAAAAAGTGCTTTCTTTCATAGTACAGGAAATACTGTGAACTGTAAGTGTTGAAACTTTCTGCAGATAAGTAAAGGCGGGGCATGGGATTCTAAAATGTTTCAGTGACAAGTGTTTCTGTTGTTCTCCAAAGCTGTGCCTGCTTTGGAGTTCAGGGAGGGACAAATGTGTAGAAACAGTAACATTGAGCCCTCGTGGGTTTTTTGAGTGATTGCACTAAAAGTTACTCTTGCCCTACTTCAAATTATAGGAGTGATATATTGAGAACCAAGCTTATTTCTCTTGCTGGCAGTGTTATACATACCTATCTAGGATACTTTTAATATCCATTACAATAGCTGTCTGCACTAGAAATTATTGAAGTATGAATGTTAGCCTGCTTAAGTAACATGCTATTCAACCCACAAGTGATACCAAGTAGGTGGAATAGGTCAGCTTGATAAGGTCTCTTTTTTTTTTGTAAAAAATGGCCATCTACAGATAGAGATGGGAATGGAGCATGCCCAAGCTTCTGAAGATAAGAGGATATGCTGTTTTGTCTCAGATCTCATTCCACCTACATGCAGCCCAGGATGGTGGAGAGAAGTATGTTGTCAGCCTTTCAAGAGTAGGAAGAACACATGCTATGCAGTGCTTTGCTGACAATTAACCTGTAAAAGAGGACTAACTTAAGGAGAAGGGGATTGTTAGGCTGCTGGAGTAATGGGCAGAAGCCTGACAAATCTGCTATAGCAAGGAAGAAGGGATTGTCTCCATGGAGTGAATTGGACAAACTGGGTTAGCATCCAGTACAAAGTTTGAGATCTTTTCACCTGCAGAGGTCAAAGGGATGTGATGGATGTTCCCACTCTGGTAGCTTCCTACTGGGGTGTGGAACTGGATATAATGAGATAGGTCTCTTCTACTTGGTATCAGTGGTGTCTTCCAGAGTGCGTGGCTCCAAATAGTGCATTAGTGCTTGTCAAATATTGTACACTAGAATGAAAAGTCTAGATACTTAACCATGCACTTGTTTCATAGCTGCTTTCATGGCTGAATCACAGTAATATAGGTTATGCGTCTTTCAAAATAACCTTCTAAGTACTAAATTATCTAAGCCGTAATGTGCAACTGTTCTGCATTTGTCTCTAGCTTGAGTAGCTGGTGGGGTAAGGACCTACCTGTTAGATCCCATATGGGTTTTAACTCTGAGAAATGAGCTTCATGATTCGTAATTCCACCCCTCTTCTAGATATTGATGCCATAACTTCCCAGTGTTGTCAGGAAAACTTCAGGAACATGCCTAGCACTCAATTCATGTTGTAGTTCTTGTGAATTACCTGGATTGTTTAAAAGATAACTATTTCTTTATCTTTGTGGTGCTTCAAAATTTCAGGGTGATTGAGTGGCTTGCATGAAAGACCTAAAAGTGAAGCAGAAATCTGAAATACTGACTTCTTACTGAGCCTTGCTATGTCCCATAAAGATATGAAGTTCTCAGCTCCTGGTGCATTACAACTTCTGCCTTGGATGCATTACTGCTGAACGGTGCAGGATTGCTGCAGCCAGGCTGGTGTACTGATTTGCATGCATGCTGGCTTCTTGTGGTCTTTGCCCATTCCACAAGCAGCCAACACAAACTACAGCATCGTTTGGTGTCAACACTCCATATTTTGAGTGTAGTTAACAGAAACAGCCAAGACTTTGTTCCATTGCTTTGGTGTGTACAGTCGAGAAGGACTGACAGAATGTGCCTGGTATCATAGAAATCTAATTGTAAGCGACAGCATGAGTAGCCCAGACCAGTTCTTCCCCTCATTTGTTTAATGGTCTCTGGTAGTGGTGTAAAGGAGGTGAACACCAATTGGCTGTAGTAACTCTGGGAGGTAAATGTTTTATCCCGTAAGGAAGGCCTCAAGTTGGTCTCTCCTGATCAGGACGAGAGGGAAGAACAGCCTGTAGTAGCAGGGAAGAAATGCGGTGTTACCTTGTTGAAACCAGTAGTGTCTTTCACCTTTAACCTGTTATGAAGTGTCTGGATTGTGTTGCTCTGAGCTAGAGGTGCTCTGTTCACCTTCAGTAAGTAGCAATGTGTGCCTAGAAGTGAAGCTTGGAACTGCAGCTCCACACCATGCAGAGTGACCTGGGGAGGAAGAGCAAAGAAGGCTTTCTGGAATGTTATTTGAAATAGAGAAGCTATTTCTGGAGTCACTGATGTCCATCAGAAAGCACTGTTTTTATGGGTTTAACTTAAAATACAGTTGCTATTGCAACTGTATTTTTTGCTATTATTGCTATTGCTAGGTATCAACTGCTATATACAGTTTGAAGTTTTTCTGACGTTTGTGTGCCTGTGTATGTATGCATGAGTGAGGCAACTAACGACATTGTAATAGCTATCATGTAGCTGGTGGAACCCTTCCAAACTGTGATAAGGAAAAAAAAACAATCAAAACTCTGCACAAGACTGCCTAAATAGGTAATCCTTGCCCTTCCTTAGGAGAGTTGGATTTCAGAAGACTTGAAGCTGGATGGCCTTTGTGATATTGCAACTAAACTTGTACAACCTGCTGTACTGAAGTATTACTGCTTTTGAAAAAGTTAATCCTTTGAACAAGAATCTAGTGGTACTTAATTTTAGAGAAATTAGTTTGTTGTTCTTCCTCTTGACTAGGACTGAAGTGAAAAGCCGTAAAGCGGCATCGATAGGATGGCTTGGGGGCAGGCTGTCATACTACCTGCCAGTCATGCCAGTAACGAACCGATAGCTTAAATAGTGTCCTCAGTAACACATGCTGCTAGACCTTTAGTATTAAACCCCTTTTTTAGAGCCGTGAACACAAAAATATTGAATTGCAGATACTTTATAATTTTGCAGTTTAGTGTTAGTTGAAAGTGGACAGAGCAGCAAAGAAACCAAGCCTTAGAGAACGCAAAGCAAGCTGTCTTTTGCCTCACTCAGCACATCTCACTTGTTTTCAGTGTTTGTTATGATGGACTGACTAGCCACGATGAAAATGAAGTTGGTTATGCTGTTGACGGCTTTCATCTGAGATGTTGATCTAGCTGATGCTTTTACTGACTCTTTTGACATCAGTTCTTCATTGAATTATTCTCTGGTGTGTGAATAGCATGGTAGTGCTCAACTTCAGGGTTTTTAGCTATCATCTGTCTTGTGAAGAATTAGAACTAGTGCTAGCAGTGAAGGCTGAGCTTAGGGTCGAAAATTATCCCGTCACCTGTGGAATTAGCTTGAAGCTAGAATGAAAACAGAAACTTGGTGCTAGTCCTTGGCTCCTTAGGAAGAGCTGGGTGTTTGGAAGGGCGGTCGGAACAGTACACCACCCTGGCTGGGGTCTGCTCATATAGTGAGAGCTGTAACAGGGAATGTTCAAGTGTTTGAACTTGAGACTGGACAGCAAGGCAGGCTGCCATGGGCCTGTGAACTTCCTCAACATGGCCTAGAAACAGTGAAAGGAAAGACTTAGTGTAGGAAAGACCTGTGTTCTGATACTTGAGCTTTGACATTTTTTAATTCTGTCTTCTTCCTTACTATTGTATATATTAATTTCAAGCTGTATGTTCTATGGTCCCCTCCATTTGATTTTAGTCCAATCACTCTTGCATTTTCTGCAGGATTGGATAGTGCTTCTCCACAATATCTCCTCTAGTGTGATGGCTGGTGTCTGCTTCTGGGGAGAGTAAGTGGAAGCCTCCAGTGTGCAGAGAGCTAGAAAGCTCTTCTGCTTCATGGGCAAGCACATGAATGTTAAAGCCCTTACAGTACTGTCTCTTTTATCTTCTGGCAGAACTTAAAAATAAGAAGCTGCAATTGTAACTTGGTTACAGGAACAATCAATTTAAATGTCCTTTTCTGCCTGCTGGATCAGGTCCCTGAGAAGGCCTGGGATGATCAGCACACCAACTGTATCCTGTCAGGTAGAAGCAGGATTCAGGTACTTGGTTTCTTGAGCTGGGGCAGTTCTGCAGGTGCATGGATCTACAGCTGCAGGCACCTAGTAAACTCCAGGCTGGACATATTCAGGGAATGTTGGATATCTTGAGCTGGGGTTTTGGTATTGGTTTGATTTCAGAACTAAAGTTGTTCTTTACTGGTGCTGTCTCTAACAGATGTGCAAGGACTACCCTCTGAGGTCATACTTTTTTAGCCCTTACTGGGAAAAAGAAATAGAAAATGCTTTTCGTTTTAACCTTAGCTTCCTACTTTCCAAGGAAACAACATTGTCAAATAACTTACTATCTGTGTGTGCTTCTCCCATGCTGTGAGTACACTATCCCCATGGATAAAACTTTTCTACTAATGGCTTTCTTGTTTGTGGTCTGTCTTATGCTATTTTAAGAATGTGTAAAGGTTTTCATCTGGGAAAACCAGCGAAAAAATATACATCATGCTTTAACTGAGACTTCTGAAAACTAAATAGGTTGAAATAAGGATCTCTAGCTAGGGTGCCTGTCTGGAGGATGAGGTCTCTTGTGCATAAAAGTCCAATAGTCTCTAAGTATTTTTGTCTGTTCTGGTACTCTACAAGGTTTAGTTCCTAGAATATATAATTGGTATGGGAGGAGGTAGCGCACTTCAAGTTGAATTTGTGCAGGAAGACTGCTGTATTGCTGTAATTAAGTTTTTTGTAGTTTTTATTTCTAATACTAGAGATTTATGCACTGGTATAGACATTATTTATAGAAACACTGTTAGAACAGTTTTCTGTTGCCTTTTTGTGGGCCTCACTTGCTTCTTTGGGACTATAAACTAGGGCTATAATCAAAGCATTAATTCTGTAGTCTTACCTGAAAGGACAGAGCTTCAGGAAGAAATAAAAATAGCTTCTCTTTCCCTATGCCTTTAAAAGAAGGTTTTGCCTCCTGTATCAACCAGGAGAAGGCAGGCTCTTGATGGAATGAGGGTGTTTTCTCCAGTACTGCTTTCTCCACTGGTGGAGGTGCCTGGGGGAAACTGCTCCCAGCCACCCATGTGGGGAGAGGACATAAATGCCTGTCTGCGTGCTGAAAGGCATAGGTTGAAATCCAGTTTGTGAAGACAAGACACCCCTGGTTGGCTTTTTACCCTTGGAGAGTGGAGCAAAGGCAGGACTTGCCTGCAGGGCGTGTTTCAGTTCCTATCTCCCCAGCTCACCCCTGCCAGCAGCCTTTGATGTAGGGGTGATGTGGATCACAAGCCTCCCAAGTCCTGTGAGTATGACTCCTCAGTTTCTTGGTGGTTTGACTGTTCTGTGCTAGTAGGATTCTTATTTTTGGGAGGGTTCTGTACAGCCGGTGGCAGGATTTCAGAAAATAGATGGAAAACCAGATCTTCTCTTGAGACTTTCTGTCATGTAGGGTTTAGCACCTCATAGGAGAGGGGTAGACTACTAGAATTTTGATTTCAGTTATTTAGTTGCTAGAATATGTAGCTGAAAGTATTGAAGAGTTGAGTAAAACTGAAGACTGAATTAAAGAAATGGTAACGAAGACTGAGCACCCAGAGAGATTAAGAAAAAAGTATTTGTACCTACTGTCACTGGAACTCCTTGCGTCTGCAGAGTCTTTAACGTCTTACGGCCCATGTTAATGGGTAAGATAACTTTCAGTACTTTTGTAGTGAAGCCTCCATTTTGTTGTACAGAAGGTGTTGGAATGACCCAGTCTACTAGTTGATCTAGTGTTAAGCTCTGTCATATCACTTACGCTGCCACTATGTGCTTTCAAACTGAATTTAAGTCTGGAGATGCTCATGGAAGTGGTTGCAGCTAGGTTTGGAATTGGTGTAAAGCGTTTCCCTGGAATCTCCTATCTGGTAGAAGGGGACCAACAGCCTGACTCTCCTTGTTTTCTCTACCAGTAGATCAGGAAAGGGAGTAAGCTAGTTGCTGTGGCTGGCTGATTTCATCTCTTGTAGCCCTAATTGACCTAAATGTGTACCTGTGAAAGCTTTACTTATTGCATTGCTATCTGTAAGCTTGTAATTGCTATCATTGAAACTTACACCTGAGATAAAATGAGATGCTGTGAAGTTCTGCTGTTTGTAATTATACTGTTTGCTGCATCCTTGGTGTAGGGTGTTTGCTTTGAGACCTTTTCAGACCTAGTTCTGAATTTGTTGCAACTGAAAACTGTCTTCAGTTTTACTTGCCTCCAGTCTTCAGTGTCTTCTCTCTTTCAAAACTATTGTTATCAAAGCTGACTTTTACTGTTCTGTGGGTTCTGTAAGTTTAGACTTTTAAAATACTTCTCTGTCTCCTGACAAAGAACAGATGATCCCAAATGAGAAGGTACAAGAAGAAAGCTCACCTGCCATATCACAGAGCAACTTTGCTTGAAAATTAATGTGAGGACATTACTCTATCCATTCTGTAGTAAAGAAAGTTTGCTATGGTCTGATTTCTAAGTCTTGTGAGCTGATAGCTTTGCTTCTATTCTATTTCAGTTTTCCTTATTTACTTTTTTCACTTCTGAGAACAAATATGTTAGTGTAATGTAGGCATTGTTAAACTTTTGATCCAAAAAACCTGACTAAAGTGTCTGAGCAGATTGCAGTTCTAGGCTATTTTGATTATTTGCCTTTAATAAATGGAAGCTGAAAGCAAGTGAAGTGTACTTAATGTAAACTTGCAAATTTATTGCTTCTGCCTGCAGATGTTCTACTACTTTCTGTCTAAGCTCTGTGCATGTTTAAGAGTGGGTAAGCTTTTCATCAAATTAATGACTAATCCTTATCAAACAAGTGTTCATCTTTAAAATTAAGCATTCCTGTTCTTTAATTGTGTGATGATTGGTGGACATACTAGTCATGAGCACATTTGAGAACTCAGATTCTTAATTTTCTCTCACTGCTGGTAGCAGGAATTTGCTGTGAACAGGGCATTATATTCTGGTTGGATACCCATTATAATTAAATTATCATCTTTGTCTATGTTCAGTGAACCTTTCTTTGAGTAACTTCCAAAAGAATGCACCTTTTTGCATTTTGGGAAAATCTGAAGTCTGAGGAAAAAGGAAGATGGAACAAGGTAAATATCTTGAGGTCTGCTAGGCTTTCCTTGTAGGTTTGGCTAGTGGATTATGGTCAAGGCATAGTTGTTTTCTAATGCAGAATACAATAGCTTGCTTGTTTTCTTTTACTTTGGACTGGAATCTCTTAATCCCTTCAGACTCAAGCATGAGTATCACATGATTTGGAGGTGTTTGGTTAGTGTACTTCACTACTGCAGAGCATCCCTGTACATAACAGATGAGTAAATCGGGACTGCAGGGAGAAGCCACATGGAAATTTTCAGCTTTGGCGATCCATGCCTAAGTTTTTCATATTTTGTTGCTGGGTCGTATTCTGGCAAAATCAGGAGGACACATCTGGTCAGTTAGACTTCTAAGTAAGGAGATGGGATTTCTTCCCTAAAACTTGTAGTTCATGATAAAAAGGACTACATCTTCGATATATCGATTGTATACCTGTACATTCGGTATACCTACAGGTGCTCCAACCATGTATTAGGGTATTTGTATGGAAACTTCCTTGCATGAAAACTGTGGTGGGACAGCTAGATCCTTCTTTCATAATCTGACCGTATGGGACATCAGTGGATATATAGCTGTATAATACTCATAAACCCTTGTTAAAGTAAAAGAAAAATAAATATTCATTAACAGATAATTTCAGAAAATAGTAATTTCTTGTATAGCTGCACAATGGTAACATCATGCCTGGTCATGGTCATGTTACTCTTTTCCCTCCTTCCGTTCTGCAGACTTTAGTAGCTGGAACCAAAATGTCTTCCTTGTGTCAACCTGGAATTTTAGCTTTTAAATGATACTTGATGAGGGTAACTGCTAAACACTTATCTAGTGAGAGGATTAGACAAGATGAGTATGTTGTTGGGGTTTTCTGAAATGGAATAGGATTCCCTAAAATGCTGAAGTATACTAATGAACTGAGAATCATAAAAAACCTCCAGTGATTTAGAACATGCTGATCTTGACTCTTGGTGCTGCTTTTGCAGAATGTGGTACATTAAGCACCAGATCCCTGTTGCTTTGCTTGGAGTAGCTTCAGTAACTGATTCCACCAGTAGCCGAAGCCTGCTTCTTCCTGAGCTGTTTCACTCGCATCAGAAGAAATGCAAAAATAATTGTGGAGCTCTAGTCCTGGTGGCTCTATACTTAGCTCATTACTCCAGGCAAATTACCTTTTGCTTCTCAAGTGTTGACTGGTAGGCTGGTTTAAGAGCTGTCTGGCTTTCCATTGCTTGGTCATTCTAACTCCTCTGCAATATTTTTATCATGTAGGAACTTCTTCCTGTGGACTCTTGAAAGGCTGGTGATAACCTGAGGGTGGAAGGGTCTAAGGATGGGAATTCTTTAGTAATTTCACTGAGAGGAAAAAGCAATGCCAAACCCACTGTTGTAATCAACTTGGAGTAGGAAGCAATCTTGAAACCTGCTTGATACGGTGCTTACCTGTGGTGGGTGGTTCGTTACTGTCTCTGTGCGGATGGGTGTGGTGTTCATGCGGAGAACTCAGCCTGGGAGCTGTGGACAAAGGATGAAAGGACTTTGCTTGATTTGACAACTGTAAGATTGGTATAATAAGGACAATAAGAGCCATTTCTTGCTTTAATTTTCGAAGACTTGTTTTTTAATAAGCTGTTTGTATAAGATACGAGTTTAGGTGCTCCTGCCCTTTCTGAGGGTCACACCCAGAGAGCAGTTCTATTAAAATTAATAGTGCTGTTGCATCATTCCTTAGACCGCCACATTCCCATTCAGCACAAAGGTATGAAGACTTTTCCTCTTGCATAAGACAACTTGATTTGTTCTGGTTGGGGAGGAAACAGTTTGGCAGCTCCCTAAAGAGTAAGTTGCATGCTGCTGTGCCCTGCAGCTTATTTTAACATTACTATTTCAAGTTATTGTCCAGCTTTCTAAACTCTTAGCAGTGTGTACAGCTGCCTCAGACTGGACCACTGCTCACACAGAGGTAGGGATTATCTAGCCAGCCCTTGCTTTACTGCTTCTAGCATACTTTTTGCTCCTAGACCCAAATTGTTTTGCATTCAAATTAGAGACCCAGCAGGGCTAAGCCTCTTGCACTTGAACGTATTTAAGAGCCTCAAAATTGCAATATAGTTCAATCTACCTTGTCTCCTTTAAATTTCTAAATATTTATAACTATTAATGTTTTTTCTGATTCCTGCAACAAAATTCAGTTTTTAGTCTCATCATAAACACTTGCTGTCATATGTCAATCCCAGCAGACCAAGCAGTGTACTGGTTAAGAAGTAATTTTTCTAAAAATGTGCTGCAGATTCAGTAACATTTTGTTTTTGAACTAAACTGACTTCACTTACCAAAGACAAGGAGTGATAAGTTAAAACATGCTTTGTCAAAAGAACTTGGTTTTAAGTGACTTGTATCATGAAAAGGGCAAGTAGGGACGTAAGTTTTTTGTACAAGAATTTCCACATTAGCAGTAAGCAGGTGGGCTGGGGAGAATCTAGGTAAGCTTACAGTTTAAAGAAAGGCCTAATGCCAAAAACCTGTCCAAAAACTGATTTATGTGCTTAAACTCCACAATTTTTATACTGACGCTTGCCAAGACAATTAAAGAATTCCTAGATCTAGTTTGAATTTCCAGACTGGGTTTGGAGTGTGGTGGCTGCTTCTGCAGGTGCAGAGAATACTCAAGTCTGTTCAGGTGGGTTGGTCTCAGTGGTTTTATTGCTGGAACGATTTTTAGGAGTCTGAAGACGTTGCTGTGAAGCACATTTGTGGTGCAGTTGCAGATGTAGCCAGCTGGGGTTTTTTACTGCTTGTGAAAGGTCAGCTTTTGAATGTTCATGAATTGATGAACAGTAAACTTCAGACCAGTGTTGTAGCACCTGTTTCTAGAACTTCAAGCCTCCTGTGACTCTGGAAAACTTAGGAGGAAAAATAGGGTCCTGGTGTGGGCTGGTGTTCTTAAGATCTGCTTAACTATTTGTAGCTAACTAAGCTGCAAAAGGTGAAGGAATACCCTAGGGCCAGTTCAGAGAAGGCTTGTTCAGCTGAGTGAAGATGGATTGTGGTAAAACAACTTGGGGCATCCATCATGTTAGCAAAATAAAACATGGCACCATATTTCAATAGCAATTAGTCAGGTTTTGCCATTGTATTCTCCCCTAGGTGACTTTATGCTAAGTATTGTTGAAAGACTTGACTTAGCAGAGTTTGTACATGTTGAAACAAATATGATGGGTTGAAACTTGTCTTAAGAACCTGCTGCTTCTTAGCTGACCTCTGAAGAGCCACTTTACCTGTAACCCCTCAAAAGTCATGCCAATGACTCAGTTACTTTGATATTTTTTAATAACATTTTAACCAGAACTAGTAAACCAACATACTGATGATGAGTTCAACCAACATACTGATACTTATTGCCTATAAGGAAGTGGAAGAGAAAGTTGGGAATCTTTCTATGAAGCTGTGAATCCATAGATGGTGCTGGGTGAGTGACAGCTCAGGCTCTAAATGGAATCCAGAGCATCTTTGCCATGTTATAAAAAGCTTGTTGCCTGGTGCTGATGTGTTCCTCCAACATAGAGCTTTTTGTAACCTTTGAACTCTGTAAGTATAGAATAGGAATTTATCCTGTTAAAACCTGCATTTGTTCAAAGAGTTAGCTCCTACTGATTCACCTGTGTCCTACATCTCTTGATCTCGGTTACTTAAACACCAAGATGTGTGTCACTCTAAACTTACTGGGCAGGTAAGGTTTTTCCTGTAACAGAAAGAGGTAAATGTGACCTGTAACAAACAGCTGTGCCTCTCGTTACACCTTTTCATTCCTCTGTTTTGTTTACGTACAGTGTTCAACTTCTAAATTAGGATTTAGGAGTTGGTCTGCCGGTGAGTTTTTTGCCTGTGAAATCCTGGAGATTTGCCCAAGTACTTCTGAGATGAAGAGTGTCTAACTTCAGCTTTATCTTGGAAGTGATATATTCTAAGTTGTCTGATGTCAATTTTACAGGCTTTCTTTTTGGAAAGGGATGGGGAAAAGCCCTTACTAATGTCTCATCCAAGTGTAATAGGCTGGATAAACACTGTAATGTATACTGGATATATGGATTATCTTAAAAGTGAAGTGCTTGATGATGAATTAGGTCAAACAAAAGGATCCGAAGGTCTCAATTCTGAAGTAAGGAATAAGTCTTCTAATTCGTCTAGTTAGGTTTGCCCTACTTTCAATGCTCAGAGAAATTTCAAAGGGAGAAGTAGTAGATACTTTTTTTTTTTTGGTGTAAAACAGTAGTCTTGAATTATACCTCTTCTTAATATTTTGGGGTAGCTTGGTGTAAAGTTTTCACAGAAATGTTGCTCATACTGAACCGGTGGGATGGGAGTTAAGTTCATGACAATTCAAATGTGGTTCTTTCTCCTCCTTCCAGTGTTTAACTCTTCGTTGCAAGTAACTTTGCCTTCCTTGCAGACAGATTTGAGGTAGAAATCTGCAATTTAACCTTTATTTTATCTTGCTGCTGTAGGCAAACCGGTCTCTGTCCTAAAGTGGTGTTGCTCAACAGCCTTCTCTTGGTGCAGTGCTACTGGTGTGCTGTGGTCCAGGACAGGTACAGAGTGACAGGGTTGCTTTGTCCGTCGTGCGACTGGAGCCAAGGATACCCTGGGGCATGGGGCTGAACTTCTGGTACAGGAAGGCCTAAATGCTGAAAGGGTTGTTATTGCTGCCGATTTCAAATTATCCCTCAAAAGTGCAACTCCTGGAGCTGCTGCATATCTCAGTCAATCAGGGTTTGAAAGTGTCACCTACAAGACATACAGCTCTCCTGGGGTTTGGCTCTCTGACTCTCTGGCACTGGGCTGTGTCCCTGTGGTGCTGCTCAGGTGGCACTCGAGATTTATGCAGGAAGTGGAAGCAGATGCATTCCTTTTTCTCTGAACTATTTTATTAATTGTTAACTGAAACAGATGAATTGCTGGGTTTTGTTTAGTATTTGTGGTAAGATTTGATATGTTACTTGAGAAATGCTCCCGTGTTTTCCACAGATAAAATGTGCATAGGCCTTGTGGGTTACGGAGTAGTGGGTTATAGGATTTGTGGATGCTAAGGTGACTGTGTATTTCAGTACTGAGAACTAGCGCACTGAAACTTCATCCTGAAAAGTTACTCAGTAGCTGTTTTGGTCACTGAGGTGCAAAAAACAATGCTGGTGAA
Organism: Stercorarius parasiticus; assembly: GCA_013396915.1. Taxonomy (NCBI): domain Eukaryota; kingdom Metazoa; phylum Chordata; class Aves; order Charadriiformes; family Stercorariidae; genus Stercorarius; species Stercorarius parasiticus. The sequence continues at coordinate 150,973 of VWZL01003848.1, forward strand.
CTTAGCAAGGTTAAATGAAAAATGTGCCCAACTCAACTGTATGTATTTTGGAGCCTGTTCCTAGAGGTAGTAAAGCCTTCATTGATAACTGTATTCAAGCAGATATTCCTCCTGGCTCTAACAAGACTAAACACTTTGTTGTTAATGTTTAATGCCTATACACTTAGGACCTCTAGCTCTTATTTCTGACATTTTATTTTATCTTGACTGTAAGCAAAATGATTACCTGTCAGCTTACTGTAAAGGTGGAGAGACATGATTTACTTCAAACATCTTGCAAGGAAAACAGAACGTATGCCTTGCTGTGTTTGCTCTGGTGTAAGTTACTTCAGAGCATTGGCAGGTCTCCTCTGTGAGATCGTGTATCACTGTGGGGTAGAAGCTAGTTGGCTAGCACACTTAATCTATTTTTTGATTTGTCAAGATCTCAAAGGTAGAAACAAAAGGCACTTTGTCCTGGCTCTTCTCCTGAAGACTGACACTTGAATCACTCTAGTTGTCTATTCACTTATTTTCTTAGCATGCTGCTCTTGCTGAGTGAAGCTCATTGTTTTGTAGAAGTCACTTCTGTCGAAGCTTGAAGGCTTTCAGCTATAGGTTGAACTTCAAGTGAAGTACATGTTTGAACTGTTCCAAGGTCAACCTTGTCAGCATAAGCAAGTGAAACTTCTCTGGCAGCTGGTAGCCTTTCTGTAAAATAAGGCTATTCGTGGCCTGAATCTTACTGCTGCCTCCATCAAATCTTTGATGCTGTATCTCCTTTCCCTCAATCGAATCGGAGAAGATGACTATGACTTGGAGGTGTTTTTTGATCGGTGCAGAAGAAGCTCTGGAGAACCAGTGTTTCTGGGGTTTTAGTAGACTCTCGCGGGAATCATTCATGCTTATTTATGCTTTACTGCTGAGAGAATCAGTGTCTGGCAGCATATCCTGGAAATACTGCGTGTAGGTTCTAGCTCTTTTTATATATTATGACAAACCTTTCTTCTTCATTGCTAATCCCAAGTGTCTAGGTACAGTAAAAAGTCTGAATCTTTACCTCACTATAATTTTCATGTAGTCATTTTCTGAAGCTGTAATCAGGGCTTTAAATTTCTCATGCATACTAGAGCTGTGAGAACTTCCCTGACACTTGGAGGCAATCATGAAGTATTCAGGCTATCTTTAAGCAGTTGAGTGTGTTTTCTTATTGTTTCTTGCGCTTTTCAGATTTCTGTTTGCATTTACCTTAGCTAAGCAATAATAATTAACTCAAAGCAGTGAACTGATTGAGTTATCATATTGGGAGAACAAACCAATAACCATAATGCAATAAGCTTTATTGCAACTTCCTGGTAATGAAAATTCCAGTAGTGGAAGACTTGATTTAATTTTTAAGCTTTAAGAAAATAGTGGTGCTGATAGAATGGCTTTATAACCAACTCTCACTTGGGCAGCTACTTAAATCTAGCAAAAATCTTGAGGTGTGTAGGAAGAATTGTGGTGGCTCTATAGCTACTGAGGATAACAGCTGTTTGTTATGTTAATGTAGGGAGTGTCTGGTGAGCTGTGTGTTCTTAGCATTTGAACACCAAAGAATGTGGTACCCACTTAAGTTTTTTGATTGCTGATGCTCCCGCAGGCAGCCTGGATAACATTGTGTGTTTCCTTCTAGTGACTCTGTCTAGATGTGTTTCAGCTGGAAACTGCAGGGTTAAGGACACTTGGATATTGCTGTCCTGTTATCCCACCAAACAACACCATTGAATCAAGCATGTGTTTGTCTCCTGAAATGGGTGTCCAAAATGGGTAAGAACTGCTCACCAAGTGGTAGAATGTGTGCCTTTTTTAAAAGGAGACAAGGTCAGACAGAAGATCCGGCTTTAGGTGAAAAGAACCTTACTTAAGGGCTCTAGGGCAGTTTCTGTGTACAGCTAGTGTGGCCCATGGCACTAAGGATGCTTCCAGTAAAGATCAGTCTCTTTTGGCTGTAGGTGGCTCTGTCAGTTTTCTTGGCATGGCAACTTGGTTAAGGAGAACTGCTGTAGAAATAGTATAGATACAGCCTCTTCAGACCTCGCTGAAAAGCTCTGAAGAGCTTTGTCTTGATGCCTTGTGCAAGGACAGCTCTGACTCAGTGGGGAATGTAACCACGTGATTAAATTTAAACCACTATCACTGTACAAGTCAGAATTGTTAAGGCTTCCAGACGCACAAGTGAGGGCATCAGTTCTGTCCCATTACCCTCTTAAATTGCATACCAACTCCAAAACTTGTTTCTTACCTCACTCTGTATCATTGTGCTTACCTTTAGGCACTGATTTCCAGCTCTGTAGGCTGAAGTGTGGCTGTGTGACCTGCTGATAGGTGAATGGGCAGTAACTGTTGGGTAAGCACCTCAAGACTTTCTGCTTGGCAGCAAATGCCTGTGTGGAGATGGTTACTCAAAGACTCAGGCAGTGCCTATGTGCAGATGCTCTTCAAGTGCAGGGAGATGCTGTTTACTGGTGGAGCTGGGTGTTGATGCTGTTCCATACCACTTCAGAAGCTTCTGGTATAATAGAAACTTGCCCCAAAGCCAACTTCTGATAGCGTGTCCTACTGAATTTTCTATTAATTTTACAGATACTGCCATGGGATTGGTATTATATCTTCAATAATTGCTCAAAATACCTATATTTAAGAATTTAAGGTGAATGCTTATAGAACAATAGTGGTTTTAGAAGTCTAGAATACTTTAACAGTATTATGGAAGTTAGCTATCATATTAACAGAACCATTCTAAATATACTTCAGCATTGCATTCTTGACAGAGTAATTGTGATGCCAGGACTCAAATACATCTTGCATGTGCACACTCATGTGAGAATGACAGAACAGCACATGCTAGGCTAGGTAGTGTTTCTTCCAGTATGGTTTGGAGTATGGTACAATTATCCTTTGCTTTTGAAGTGTTGTGCAAACCCAGTAATGTGTGGCTGTCCAGAAGTGACTGTGAGCTGCAAATTCTGGGAAAATCCGACTCCTTCAAAAGAGAATGCATCTCTGTTTCTGCAGTCCATCTAGAGAAAACCACTTGCAAAGCTTATGTTGGGCTCTTTTATTGGGTATGACATGTCAGGAAGATGGTTCTGGTTTTCCATCTGCATGAGAAAACCATCTTCTAGCTTTGGTCTCCCAGGCCTTCTGGTTTTTCCTTTTATGTTTTTCGCTGGCTTCTGTACTAGAGTATTGCTTATCAGTCAATAAGGGGAGGGGAATGCCTGGTACCTGATGCTCGCACGCTTCTCTAATGGACTGGTACGAACTGTTCAAATGTCTGCTGCTTTCTGTCTCTGAGCTTGCTTCTGACTGCTTAATTTAAAGGAAGCACAGGTATTCTGACCAGGAAGGAACATGTATTCCAAGAGTCAAACTATCTGACGGATGCTGCCTAGCATAGCTGTCCTGATATCAATGAGGATGGACTTCCATGGTTATGAAATCAGTAAAATATCATCTCTCTAAACACTCTCTTAAACTGTCTGGTCTCCCTGGAAGAACTAGACAGTCTTTTGAACATAGAAGCTCTTCAGGCTATCTAAAGCTTGTCTTTTATTGCAGGCAAATGTCTTGATGACCTGAAGGAGGGCTTTGGTAGGCTGAGGAAGTCTTCCTTGCAGTTCTCCTCCTCCCTACCTGTACCAGCAGGAGATGGCTGTGTTTCTCACAGGGGAGCAAAGCATCTTGAAGTCATAAGGCATCATGTTCTATAATGAAAAGCATTAGTTTAACTAAAAGTGGAAGTTAACTAGCCTTGAATGCCAGGATTGCCAACGGCTGAACAGTCTATACCTTGCTTCAGACTTCCTTTAAAAGCGCCTTGGGTTTGTGATGGAGTGCAATGGGCGGGTTGACTTAGGGATTGCAAGAGATAGGTGGTAACTTGGAGTAGGGAGAGTTGAGGCGCTGTAAAGGTGAAGGTAAGGCAAGAGGAAAATGAGGAGAGCTGACATGCTGTTACTGCATTCATTTCCATACCCATGCAAGGCCTGTACATTAAATGGATGCTGCTAAGACCCTACCCTGCTCTCCTCCCTTCTATGGAAGCAAAATAGCAGGCTTCAGTTCCTCATTCCTGCTGCTGTAGTTTTTCCGAAGGCTGCTATCAGAGTGGCTTTGCTGCATGCTCTGGCAGCCGTGCCTGAGCTGTCAGGGCAGTCTGCGAGCCTTTTGCTGTGAACTCCACTGGGGTAGCTGTTGACTGAGCAGTGGAAGCCTGAGTAAGTATCGCTGGCTGGTTCTCAAGTCTGACATCATAATCAAGAATGAGATGGCTCTCTTTCACCATGGGGATAATGAAATAATTCCTACTGTGTTATTCATTAACTCACATTTCATTCAATGGCTTCTAAGAGGATAACGAGTATGTTAGAGGTGAACTTGCATAAGACTTCTGACATCCTTTTGATAAGATAAGCAAGTTAAAGCTATGGCAGACTAAGTTTAAGCATGGCAGTGATGCCTCACTGAGGCAGGTGGCATGTGGTATATTACAGGTACTGACTTTAAAACTAATTTAATGGCTTTTTCTTTAATGGCTTACAGAAAATAGCCTGCCTTTAAAGTTATTGGAAAGATAATTAGTGCCCAAGGCTGGATGGTATTCCTTAATGTGGAGGCTGCACCTGGCTGAATGGCTGTACAGAAAGGTGATGTTCAGCCCAGCATTGAAGGGTTTCAGGGCAGGTGTGCGAGCCCAACAAATAAACTGGGGGGGCTGCAACAATAAAAGCATATGGAGGGAAAAGCATCTTGTTGAAAGACAGTCGCTCCTGATTTATATAAAAAATCTTAGTACAAGAGCCTGTTGAACCTTGCTGGGTTTCTCATTTTAGCATTAATGTAGCTTAAGCAGGTGTAAAATTTGAATATCCCTTAAATGTTTGTCATGCACTCTTCACGCTCATGTGTGCAGTTTTGTCAGCTTAAACTGCCATATGCTACTCTGCAAGAAAACTTTGAAGGGGAGAAGGATTTGCTAAGGAGTTTTCACTAACATTATGTTCAAAATAATAGAACTGGACAACTCTACCCCTAGCTTTAAAGGAGGGTTTGGGAATCGGGTGTATCGACTCATTTTCACTCTAATGTGAGTCCTTGATGACCTGGGCTTCCTGATTAATATGGCTGTGGCTGTTGATTGAGCTGCTGCACCAAATGTGAGTACTGTTCTCTTCTGAAGGCTTGCCAGGGAGCTCATCTCCCTCCAAAGAGGTTTATATGTGCTGTGCAATTGAGCCAATAAACTAATATAATCAGATTAAGCTGTTTGTGGGAGGAATGATGGTTGGTTATTCAAATGCCTAACAAACCGTCTGGTCTTTTGATTGTTGCTGTGGGTGCACTGGCATTAGTAATTCATCCCCACAGGTAATAACTGAGGTCATTTTAAGCAGAGGCTGCAATAACCTTGGATGTCTGAAGAAATCCAGAACTTCCAGGTGGCTTAATAAGATCTTAAATTGTCTAGTATTTGCAGAAGCACTGGGTGAGGGAATAGAGATTTTTACCTGGGAAGAAGTTCTAGGTGATGGTCTGGTGAGTCAGGTGGCTGCCATCCTGGAGAACCAGATGTGTCCCTGCCCTGTTGTGGATTGTGGTGCTGGCTAGTAGTTACTGTGAACTTCTACAGGTGTGTTAGTTACCAGTTTGGTGTTAAATACACAACTCCGGGCCTGAGTACTCATCTCTGCACCTCAGACCCTCAGCTAGTAGAGCTGTATTTCCCAAATACAGAGCAAAATACTACAAAAATTGTGAGTATTTGAAGAACTAGACTTTAGGCATCTATTCGGTGTACTGAAACTAGAAGATCATTCCAGTGTCTTGAACTCTAAGCTTAGTTTTTCAACCTTTTAAAAATACATTACTACCACTTAACCATCTGGGACAGCGTGAAAACTGTGGTGAGCACTGTGGATCTTGCCATAAGAGGTGCTATGAAGTGTGCAGTGTAGAAAAGACTGACTTGATTCAGAACTCTGCACTGACTACAAGGTTTAATAAAAATGAATATACTGAAAAGTTCTGGGTTCAGGGAGTATTGTCTGCTTAGCTCACTGATTGAGGATGGTGCTTATGGGAAAGGAAGGATGGAGAAGGGAATTGGGGATCATACGTCTTCCAAGAGAAGCTGAACTAAAGCTTCACAAGTGATTGTAGTGCTTGCAGTTCCTAATGTGTGATTCTTCAATCCATGCTTTTTATAGGGAGATATTTTAAGATGCAATTACGGGTTGATTTCCACGGCATGTATGAGTAGTGAAAATATCTGCGGTGTCACTAATACATGGGTCTCTGGCTGTCAGCTTTGCCTCCCTTGTTTACTTTATTGTGCAACTACCTGTAACAACCTTAACTCTGAGTCTGAAGATCCCTCCCCAGAGCATGCCTGCCCTGCTTCATGGACTTCACTGGTTATTCTGGAAGCCTCTACCATCAGGGAAGACTTTGAAAACAGTTTTGTCAGCTGGACCTGGAGCTGATGCAGAGATGCTATATTTCCAAGCTAATAACACAGATGTGATACTTCTAATAAAACATACATACTTGTACTTGGTTGACAAACTAATTTAAGCTTGCCAAGTAAGCTTTCCTACGTAAAGATGTAATCTTTCATCTGGGAAAGGTGTTTGGCCATTTTTTGGCATTTGAATCTAGATGTACAAAACTCTGCAGGCTTTTTCACAAATACAAGACCTGAATACTGAGGTTGTTCCTACAGCAAGCTGTTATTTGTCTAAATTGCAAATGCTTTTTCAGCTCAGCTCTCAGCATTTGCTTCTAGATTTCTCTTCACATGTAGATTTGTTACACCAACTGTGTAACCCCTTGAAATAAAGGCTTACAATAAAAGTGAGGTAGGCTTATGTATTTTGAACATTCTTATCCTGGTTGTTTTCCCTGATTTTGCTCAGTTGGAAGGCTTCCTTTTGCCTTTGAGTATTTTTCTGAACTTTGTTTAATTAAGATTCAAATGTTAATGTTGGAACAGGTTGTCTAGAAAGAATATGCTTGGAGATATTCAAACCTTGGCTGGACAAGTCTTTGGGCGACTTCATCAAACTGGAACCGTGTCAAGTAGGGGCTTGGACTAACTGATGTTCAGTTGTCCCACTCAGTCCAAATTGTTCTGAGTTTTTTGCATGTGTATCTGTCCTGGTTCTTTATACTTTCCCGTTTGGACTTAAAGGTGCAGAAGTAACTTCTGGTTTGTTGTAATTGGATATTGAATCTCGCTCTTGTGACTTGCCAGCACAGAAACCTCTGGTGTTGAATTTCAGTTTCTTTCAGAAGGGATGCTTTCTGCGAAGTCCAGTCCTCCCGGACCTGATGGCAAGCCTTAATGCAGGCAGCTCTTATTTTTATAGTTATGGGAAGGGCAGAAATTCCTTCCCTTTCTTGGTTTGGGCTTTGACCAAGGTTGCCACCTCATAAGGTCTTTCAGGAGATCCTTGAGTACCTGAGCAAATGGAGTTTCTCAGCGTTGTGTTCATATGGTGTCAGCAACTTCATCCTGCTTACGCATCATGGAACAAGATGTTGTCAGTTGAGGTCAGGGTTTTTTGCCATTTAATTTCATCAGGTGCAAAGCAGTAAATTAGGACCAAAAAATCAAGTATTAACCTTCTTATTACTCCTCATTTATGTTGTATCTACTTTTTTTGCCAAGACTTTCCTCATCACTTTTTGAATCTAAGCAAATGCGACCCGAGTATTTTCTCCTGAGACAGACATCTCTGAGTTCATGTTCAGTAAGTACAGACGTGCTTTTGCTAAGTCAGTTACCAGAGGGTACTTCAGATTGGAGGATAAGGAATAAAAATAGACTTATTTGATCTTGCATAACTTTTACTGTGAAATGCTACTTCTGTGCATTTAATTGAAGCTTGATACCTGCAAATCACAGGTAAGAATTCAACTTACAAATGTGTGCTATTTTCAGATCTTTAAGCATGCTCATGGACTAATATGCACGTGTTCTTGCATGTCTTTATAAAATACAACATGCTAAATTTGCTGTAAGAGTGCTTATACATCTCTTTTATATTTCTTTAAAGGAAGGTTAAGTCTTAACTAGCTGATAATGATTCAAATGCAAAACAAAATTTAAGTGGATAACTGAAGTTTCCTGCATACCAATTGGTATCTTTTTTTAAAATCTGGGATTAAACCATATTTAAAACAAAGATTACCTTACTTGATGCATCAATAACAGAATTAGCTGTTGAACTGCCCTCACTTCTACAGTGCCTATGGGAAAAACGTGGATGCATTGTGTTTAGGTAACTTGAAGAGCCCAAACCTTTTGTTTCTTTAAAATGGTGATTAATCCCTTAATTACAACCAAGTCTTTTTTGGTAAACTGGGTTTGTTTTGAGTCGCATAGGGAAGGAGCGAATGGTCTCTAAAGGACAGAACACTTAAATGACTTATGTTCTTTGTATTATTAGTGTTCTTCTCAGGGTTTGTTATACCTATCAATATGACTGAGTTTCCTAGGCAACGAAGTGAGAGAGGTTCTAAGTCAAGGTTTGCCTGGCTTGAATGAATCCACACAAAAGCAAATTTTGGGGAGAAGTGTGTTCTGGATCATCCTATTAGAGTTCAGCAGGACCTAAGTGTCTGTATGTACAGGCAAATGCATTCCTGCATAGTGCAACACTAGAAACAAAGGTTGCTGTAGATTAAGTGCTTCTAGTGCTGAATTGTTGTAGGAATGCATTTGACTGTATATACACAGATATTTGTTGGTATCTTGCACTGCTAACTTGGCGTGCTTTTTTAAAAAGAGCATTTAGTATAAAAAATCATACTGGAGTAATACCTCTATTTGATTAAAAACTAATCGACTATACAGAACTTGGTGTGGGTTGATCTCAGTGAGCAGGTAGGAAATCCAGACATAAATCTTCATGTTCCCTAGAGAAACTCTTTCCTGTTGGTTTATCTAGCTGTTGAAAGAGTGATTTCAAAGGGGATATAGCTACCATATAGGATTGGTTCCAATATCCTAAGGAGCAGGTTGAACACTTAGGTTGTTGGATTTTTAACTATTTAAATATAGGAGTGGGGAGGGGAGAGACCGGGGCTAGTAAATGTTCATTGCGGATATGTCAAACCTTGTTCCACCAGCAGAGTTGCAGTCTATTGCAGAACTTAGTTTTAATTCTAACTGAAGCTCAGTGTTTTGATATACATATGTGCTTTGAAAACAACCACAAAACCCTCTTTGGTGCCTCTCTGAAATGCCTAAATATGTTTAACTTTGACTTCATGCTGTTTAGTTTTTTAGAATAAGCATGTTCTGTTAATCCAAGTAAATTCTTTCCTGGCTCTGTAAGTGTAAACTAACAATCTTGTGAAATTCCAGTATATGGAAGTTGTTATGTAGAGAAAAGATTTTAGGGAGTTGTCATGACTAAGCCCATCTTCCATGGCTAGTCTTGAAATATGACTTTAGAAATTGTAATTGTTCTTGCCTCTGACATGTTGAAGACTTGAACAAGATGGTTGCAGAGCATATTACGTTGGTTTAGTAGCTGGAGGGCTACTGGATGGAAAAGTAAATAAGCTTAAAAAAAATGACATAATAGAGCCAACTGGCTCTAAAACACCACTGTTGTGCCTTTAGAGGAATAAATTTTGCAGTTTGACAAAATTAACTAGTCTATTTGAAGCCCTCTGTACTTAATGGTTGATACTCGTATGGAATTAATCTTCAAAGCTAGTTACGGAAACTGAAACATATTAAGACTAGCTTCAGATTTCTTCAGGCCATCTTAAGAGATGCAAGACTACTTGTTGTGCCTCATGCCTTGTACATCAAAGAAGGTCATGTACAAATGCTGTTTAACTCTGTGGTATTTGATTAGCTCTCAGGCGAGAGTCTTGGCTGTTCGGAGCTCCTTGCTGTAGCCCAGTATGCGGATGGCTATGTCCTTTTTCTGCATGTTTGTAGAACCCTTTTTAAGGCTATCTTGCTTTGCTTGCCTTTTATTTCAGGTCTTCCTTAAGTGTGACTTGCAAATGGGAAGTAGTAGTTAGCCAGTTACATTTCTTGCTTCTGAAAGTAACCAACTTTCCATGAATGGAAAAAGAAGGGAGTAAACATCTCCTAAGATTTGGGATATACTGAAGTGATTTTAACTATAGGAGGAAAGGTATTTGCTCTTCTGCTTTTTCTCCTAGCTTTAGTGAATTGACCCAGCTGATCACAGAAAGGACATCAAGTAGCAGGTTTCTCAGAGGGAGGCAGTGTGCTGGTAGATTAGCCAGACCAGTTTGTCCCTTGTGACCTAAATATAGGAAGCCTCCTTAATTAGGGAAGGCATCTGAGTTCTGTGTATGTCTTAATACATGTAGGGAGCCCAAGCTCTTCCCTGCTGTGCCCAGCTGAAGGGCAGCGCTAGTGGGAGTCTTCTCTCCTGCTGCAGAACACTTTACCAGTAACAGCATACTGCTGGGAGTTTGGAGAAGTTGAAGCTGGAACTGGGTTGATGCAATAACCTGTTTGCTCTAGTCTGGAAGGGGTTCACTGCTCAAATGTAAGGAAGGCAGTAACTTGTTCTGGTAAATCGTGTGTCTGACTTCAAACTGGAACTTGCTGTCTAAATAGAAGCTAGCAGAAAATTCCTTGTACTCACTTCAGCTGCTGATGTTTCCTTACCCAGCTCTTGCTGCTCTTCTTATCATGCACAGGCAGACATGGCTTTATCTCTTCATAATTTGACTTTTGCCTTACAGTATTTACACACATTAAGTGGCTCGTTGGATAGTGAGTGCTGTTGATGCCTTGGCAGTTCTGTCCCAAACAAGTACTTGGATTGCCCTCTAGAAAACAGCTGTTTATGAGCCTAGAAAAGCTAGCCTGACCCTTGATTAACTCCTGAAATCTGGCATTTAGGTGGTCAGTTCATAAAAAGGAGCCTCTTGTGACTAAATAAAGCTGGCTCTCTACCTAGGTCAGCTCTTTGAATATGATTACTTGGTTCAGTTGTGTTACCAGGCTTGTTCTGCACGTACCAATAATGAGATACGTGAACTCATGCTTTTCTAGTACTGAACTAAATTACTATTTTTTTATTGTAAATAAACAGTAGTACTAATGCTGTGATCAAACATACTTATGCCCTGCCATGGTTGGTTGGGAGAGAGGAGCTCTTCACCCCTGAGTTGACGGATGCTGCAGAAATGCCATTGCTGTGTATTAGACCCAAGAATGACTGTAGTTCCTGGTGGTGCAGGATACAGTTGTGTGCTTCATCTCTCTAATGCAGCTCCGGGCTTTTTGAGGGTAACTGGCATTTGAACTGTAAACTCTGCCATTTAAACTTAGTCTACTTAATGCTTTGAGAAATAAATATGTAAGTAGTTTGAGGTGAGCAAGCTGATTGACCAGTTCTGTAAAGAAAATGTCACTTCTGCAGGTGCTGAAGTGATTCATAAACGACCTCAGAATCTGTAAAAACTAAATGTCATGCAGTTGCTTTCAGGCTCTGCTTTTTATCAGCATCTGGTCTGGAAGCAACACATACTGCATTGTAGAGTAGTGCTGCTATAACCTGGCTTCTTTCTGGACTAGTTTTGTCTTGCATGTAGGGGTTGGATTAGGTCATGGGGGGTCTGAAATGCCAGAGCTGGTGTAAGATAAGGAAGGAGAGCACTTTGGGCGGGGGGGAGTGTGGGAGCAGTACCCTTCCTGATGGCTCACTGGGAATGCAAACATAGTCTAGTTTAAAAGTAAAAACTCTGTAAGTGTCACATTCTAAAAAAGCATTTTTGGAGTGTGCCGCAATTTTACCAAGTGCTAGGCTGTTTGGAATGATCAACTTTCACACTTGCATAAAGTAGTCTAGTGTCAGTCATTGAACAGAGCCTCTCACATGGCCCTCTCTTCCTAGATGAATCCAGTGAAGGTGGATTTGCATCTTACCCAAATGGCCTCCTTGACAGAACAGTTTTTTTTAATGCAATTTAGGAATTAATGGATTAAAACTTAAGCAGTCTGTAATTGCATTGGGCAAGGTGTGCAGTAAAAGTGATGTCTAGTTATAAGCCTTGATAGCAGAAACCAGACTCGTGTCCTGCCTGTTCTATCCTGCAGCTCTCAGCCTCGCTGGGGGGCCGAGTTCCCTGTTACCGACACCTAGTAGTACCTTAACCTGCTTAATGTATTGAGAAATAAATGTTTATTCATAGCAGGTACTTTATTTCAATAAAGTTGTCTTATGATGAAAGCATTGAGTGGTGTTTTGTTAAAGAGGTTTTAAAAGCTTTGTGCCAGACAAAGTATAGTGAAAATGAGGTCAGCTCACACACTAGGGGCTAACAGCTGTCACTGCGGGAATGCTGTCCTGTAGTAGTTCCACGGGGGGGCNTCTGGGACCAGCAGCTCATACTCAGCCAGTTAACAGAAATCACTGAGTTAAAGCAAAATCCTACTGGAGGAGGGAAGGGGAATGAATAGGAGTTGGGGGAGGATGAGTAAAACCTTTGAGACTGATTAACAGCCTCTTATCCCTATTTGTTTTTTGCCTTTCTTCTAGAAAGGAAGAAATAAGTGAGGGAGTGACTCATGGCAAATGGGCTGTGAGGACTTTAGTGGAAAAATGGGAAGTATGAGGAGCAAATTATTCCCTTCTTACTCTGCCATTTCACGTGGAAACTTCTGCTGCCTGGTCTCAGTCTTGCTCACTTGCTTCCTCCGTTTTGTAATTTTAATCTAATGTTGCCCTACTTTAATGGCTTTTTGATTACCTTTTGATGTGATTTTCTTCTCTCATCATACTTAGTCATCTTTCTAGCTTAGAATCTACACAAGTCTCCTTGGTGTCCACCAGCTCAGACCCTGGTCAGCGTTCTGTGTCCTGTCAGCTTTCATATGACTACTAGATTCAGATCCCATCCCATCCTTGCAGATCTCTCCACAGTTCCAGCTGAAGTGTATAGCTCGTTGGTCCGGCTTGGTGGATGTTACTTGTCTGTTATGCACATAAAATTGAGGAATACAGAGTAATTGAAATAAGAGGCAAATGATAGAATGGTTATTTATTTGAGCTTTAAACTTCCAGTGGTTCATCAGAAGCTCTCTGGTGGGTAATTTGTATCCTGGCTTATGTATAAACAATTGCAGCATTTGGATCTCAGGGTTTTAGCCAAATGAAAAAAGAATTCAAAGAAAAGAGAACTTGAAATCTTATAAGAGAAAGTGAAATTTTCTTGAGATACTTGTTTCACGCTTGCTGTGGTGTTTTGGCCTGGGTGGTTTTGAGAAGCGAAGGATAATACCAATATATAATCTTTTATTCAGACACACTTTTTCCTAAGAAAACCCTCTTATTTTTTGGAATAATTAATACTCTAATCCCACCCAAAGTTCCACTGATTTTTATTCTTTATATTGCTTATAGACAAATGGACCTTTCTTAATGCAAGATCAAATTTCTCTTTATTCCTGTTAGCTATTAGATAGCTGCAGTCTCAGCAGCACTTTTACTGCCCTTCCCTACTGCATTCGTCTTTCACTTCAGTCTTGCGTACTGTTTGAGCTGGTTTTCACTTTAACTTTAAACAGTTTCTTCTGCATTTAATTTCTGAAGTGTGTAAGAGAAGTGATCTTTTTTTAACTAGTATGCAAAGATTATCAGCTTAATCAAACTGCTTTAAAACCATATTAATGCCTCTTCTGAGTGGGAAGATGAAGGAAACTAAAATGCCTCCCCATAAAGGGTTCTACAGGAAACTAAATTACTTACCATTAATGTATGAGTCAGGGCAGTGGCAGATGTTGACAACACTTTTTTGGACTCTTATAATTAAACTTATTCTGCACTCATAGAAGCACAGGTGAATGGAAAATGGAATAAGACAATTTCAAAATGCTCTTATGTGGGACACTTCCCAATGTGTTAAAGGCAAGTGAGATGTTTGATGTGGCTCTTGGTCTCTGCTTATTCTGTCCTGCATTTGGGTGTCAATCTGGATGCTTCAAATTCAGCTGCTTTCCACCTGGATATCGTGTAACTTAGCCTGGGGAAATGTATGATAAAGACACGTGGCAGTATAAACCATAAAATACCTCCTTGAAAATCAGCATTTATTCTGCTTTATGTATATGTTTTATCGCTTTCTAGAAAGCAGTAGTGTTGCAGTGCCAGCCTCAGGAGCGGCTGTGCTCAGGGTGGCAGTCCCAGTGCTCTCATCCCCTCTGCGGTTTTTAGCTCAGCCACAAGCCAACTGTGTCACCCCAGTGGTAGGCAGCTGATAGAAGGGCTCTGTTCCTATTCCTTAGGGTAAAAATAGTTTTGGGAAAAAGCTAAAATCCACTAGGAAGAACACTGAGGAAGACAAGAACAAGCCAATATAGCCAATATGGGAGCTAAAGCTGAGCAGAAAGCAGCCAAACAAAAAGGTGACGAAATGGTAAGTGTGTAACAATATGGTGCAAGAGAAGGTCGAGTCCCTGCAAAGCTGGGTTGTGTGGGAACACGGGTGTTGCGAAGTTAGAAATGCAAACGGAAATAGAGAACTCTTAATCAGAAGCTGCACTTGCATAACCTTAAGGTTGTGCCATGGATAAGCATATGTAGAAATGCATAAGCAATGTAGAAATACCATATTTCAGCAAAGGGAGGAAAAAATAGTCAGTTACCAGAAGAAAGTTTGGTTCGGTTTTGTCTGCATCTGTATGAGGATAGCTTTGTCTGTGGGCAGAGAAAATTTGGATTTGTTGTTTTCCAAAGCTGTTCTTTTCTGTCGTTTCACTTTTATGCTTATCAAATCATACCTCTTATGGTCTTGCTAGAGACAGCCTTTCAGCTAAGGAACTGAAGTGACAACTTGCCAATCTTCTAATTAAACAAACATATTTATTACAACTTCTCAAGAGTGTTTTTCCTAACTATTTGCTAATGTTGTATTTAAATAAATATCAAGAAAACCATTGTCACAGACTGATGGTATAACTGAGGTTGGAGGTGCTGTAGTCCAGCACCCTGCTCAGAGCAGGGCTGGCTGATGTTGTATGGAGCTGCTGAAGGGCTGCTCGGGTTGGGGGTAGCCCTGGGGATGGAGGTTCTACAGCTTGCAGTGCTCAACCTTTATTCTGAATTTCCCCCCACAATGATATTATTCCTTGTGTTTCACTGTTCCAGTATATCATGGAGTCACAGACTGGTTTGGGTTGGAAGGGCCCTTAAAGCCCATACAGTGCCACCCCCTGCCCTGGGCAGGGACACCTCCCACCAGACCCGGTCGCTCCAAGCCCTGTCCAGCCTGGCCTATTCTGTACTTCTCTGTAGAATCTTCAAAGGGAAAGCAATGGAGCTCATCTGAGTTCACAGAAGAGTCCAGGGAGAAGGATCCTGAGAAGATGGTTCAAAGTAAAAGCTTAGTTTAGGTGTTCTTGTTTACATCACTTTAAGTGCTGGAGCCCTCTAACACAATGACTTCTTACACATTTAAAATTGGACAATATGTCCAATATGTCCTTCAGCATCTCTGCTTAAATAAAAAAAAAATAGCTAAACCAAACCAGGATGTGACAGCCTAATAAGAAAGATGGTGCAAAGCCAGTTCCTGTACTAGACACACTTAAGTTTGTAGGTTTTACTGAAAGGAAAGGGTCCTGCTCCCTTTTCCATCTTCAACGCTTTGCTTTCCCAATGGTGCTGAATCTGCTCTTTGGGGGCCAAAGAGAAGAGCGAATGCAATGGTGGGGAGGCTGCATTGCCCACAAACTTCCATATGCTCAGCTGTATTAATTGAACAGTTATACACCAGTACTTGATTGTGCCTCCCTTAAGGAATTAGTGTTTTTGAGATGGTAGTAGAATTCACAGCGATGTTTATTCTTGCAGTCAGCTTTTTTATTTTATTTTGGCACACGTTGTTGACTCAGGAAGTGATAACATTTGAGGTGCTTATCTGTGAGCAGCAGCCTTGCGAGAGGAATGCTGATGAGCGCCTCGTCAAGTGGTTTCTGAATGCTGGCAGGAATAAAGCGGAATTATTAATGCTTATATTGGAACATACTTCTCCTGTTTTTAAACTTCTCTGCAACATTCTGGAGATTCAGTGGCTTCTTCCAAACCTCATTAAATTCAATAAAAAGCTTGTTGCAGATTTTGTGAAGGTGGTTTTTTTTTTTCTTGGACCTAAACCACACAAAATAAGTTTACCTCCCGCTACCCTAAATGTGTATTTTGCCTTTATAAAAGCGAGGACGTGGCCAGAAAACTGTCTCCGAAGAGTGTCGTTCTAGAGTTGCGTAGCCTGCCTTTGTAGCTTATTTTGTTTGTTCAATAAGCTTGCTGAGCATTCCTGTCAAAGGTGACTTTGTCCACCCGGGCAGCTGTAATGTTGAACTTTTTGCCTGATCGAGCCAGTACCTCAAAGTAAGACTCTGTCCTCTGCTCCCTGTGCCATGTTGAATTAGCAACCCGTAAAGCTATTGGAACTGGCATTTGGCTTGTTGGTTGAGAGAGATTTTAAAAATCAGAAAAAGAGGTTGACCTCTGTTGCAGGTAACCAAATGCTGCTTTTAGAAACTATTTTATAAAATTCTAATTTGTGATTAGCTGAGGTTTTTGCAGCTGTGGTCATTCATGGGGTGTTTTCTGTTAAAGCAGAGCATCCTCATCTTACAGGTTTTTTTAAATAGCTCAATGTAGATCCATATGAGATTCCCTAAAAGTGTGTACACCATGTGAAATATTAGAATTTCTTTTGCTTGATGCGTTTGTGCTTTTTAAACTGTCTCTTTCTACTGTGTCAGTCTTCAAATTATATATCCTTTTTTGCCTACCAAAAGTATTTCTTATTTTTTCCTGTTACAAGCCATAAACTAAGGGACATAATAAATGCAAAATAGGGATTTTTTTTTTTTTTTAATGGACCAAGATGTGAAAATTATCCCTAGTTGTGGTACATTAGAGCACAAGCAACCTACTTCGAGCAGCAGGATTGTACGTTTATATAAGTTCAACTTCCCAGGCACATACATATGCAGTATGCTATTGGGATGACTTCCAAGTTATTACGAAGAGCAAATCTTCTGGTCCACTGGATGTAAGGGAGTGGTATTCCATCAGTTTGGCTGTTTGTGTGCTCTAGGAATGGTTGGGTTTATGTTTTGGGTCTTTTAGTATAGAAGTTGGTGTCCCACGGGACTTAAGCTGTTGGAGCAGTTCAGATGCCATAGCAGCTGCCTGTGAATTACCTGCTGAAGGGACAGCATAAGAATGAGGCAGATCAGCTGTTTTATCTGTATAATTTTTTTTTGACAAATGTATGTTTGTGACAAAATACTTAAATTTATTTTTTAGGAAATAATTGTACAGCACTTAGAAAGTTGGAAAGATGGAGCTTGGGAGGAACGGTATTATATGAGCATTGCTGCTCATCTTGGCTTTCTTGCAGCTTTACCCAAAGGTACTTAGGCAATAACCAGTATTTAGGGGTATTCATCTGCTTCCTTGGGGGGCGAAAAAGCTATTTTTAGCATAAAATTAAGACACTTTTGAAGATCGGTACAAAACCATTTGGTTCCTCTGTAAAAGAGCTTTCCTGTAGCTTGTAGTGATAAGTAATATGCTTTTTTTCACTTCTGTGTACCAAAGAAGTTTAAAAAAAATTTTGAACTCCTTTGTGGCCACAATTTCTGAACTATTCCCTCCCAGAAGAGAGACCTTAACCAGCACATGTGTACCTGTCTGAGTCCGGTCACTACATTCCCTCTTTGGGCATATTAAGATCTCAGTAGTTATGACTTACAAAGCAGTTAGTACTTTTTATTTTTCCTCTTTAATTAAGACAAACTAGCCTAAAGTTGAGTTTATTCCATAAGTTGCTGGCTATGTAAAAAGTGGGGTTTTCTCAATCTAAGGCTCGTGTTTTAAAGTACTGTCTCTTTATTTGCAGTTGCCAATGTGAAGTATCAGAAGAGTATCATCTGAAACTTTCTTGGACAACGAAGACTGTTTTATTATCTCGTATTCTTAGGTAAGCATATTATTTTGATAAGACGAGCTGCTTGGTGATGGTGGGTTCTACGGTTATTGATTACTCTCTTAATTAAATAAAGCATTTTCCAAGATGTTAGACAAAAATCTATATTTTACTTGAGACTTGCAACCTTTAATTATAAGAAAAAGACTACTTTTGATTCTTTGTTGTGCACAGAATCTTCAAACGTGATTCTTTGTCTATCTGCTCCTGTTCCAGAGTAACGTGTAAATGCCTATATTGTCAGCTGCTTCCCCAGTAAATCCTTAGCAAAGCTCTTTGGTTACTTCTACATGTGGTGCCAGGAAGGAGGGGAAACCTTACTGTCAGGGACTGAAATGTGGGAAACTATAACTGTTTATTCTTATCTCAGAATAATTTCCTTCCACCTGTGAAAGGGGAAGAAGTGTTTTCACTTTGTAACAGAAGCATCTTTTGCAAAAGCCAGGTCTCGTTCTTGAATGTTTTGCGCTCAAATTTTCTAATGCTCCTTTGTCAGAACCTTTGGATTCCCATCTAAAACTTTTACAGGGCAACTCTGACACTGTACGTGAGTAGCTATGGTTTGAGACTGAGGATCGACACAATTTGATTGTGATACTAAAATAAATCGAGTTCAGGAGGCAGGGGAAGAAAGTGAAACGCTTGGGTACTTTGTTTTTCACCCTCCAGTATTTCTTTTTCCTTGCTGTAAGTCCAACTACGTTTAAATATATGTGAATTTAAATGATCCTTTAGTTAGATAATCTTTTTTGTTTAGAATCACTGGCAAAACAGATGGTTATTGCTAGTCTTGATTATGTACATAATTTAGACCAGAAGGCACATCTGAAACGAAAGGTAATTAAGATGTTCCCGTACTGGCTGAACAAGAGTCTGAGGTTACAACCTTTGCTAATCATTTATCCTTTCAAGCAGAATATAAGGATGGAGAATTAACAAGACTAACTTCTTTTTTGGTGTAATTTAATATCTGTGAAAGTACAGTTGAAAGGGCAGCACGGTAAGTTGATAACATAACCTTTTTTGGCCTCAGTCCTGAAGGAAATAAATGTTATTTCTAACAATAAAAACAAGTTTCACTACACTATTTATAAGCTATCTCCTATTTATATGTGATCCTATTTATAAGTGGGAGCCCAAACTTGAGACTTATGAAGATGTTTTCTTGGTCAGTTTTTATCTAAGCTGTGTTTGAACATTTCCATTTCATTTCTGGGAAGGTTTTTTTTACTGTCATGGAATTGCTGATTATTTGACAGCTGCAGTTAAGCAAAATGAGAATTCTGATTCTGTTCTGCCACTAATCAAAAAAGATGGTACGGGTCAACTTGAGAACGGGTTTCTTCAGCCAGTTTGCACTAGTCTCACTCTGTATCAAGCTGTCCTTCAAAGTAGCACAGTGTGTTAATTATCATGGGTAAAATTAAGCGGAGTGGCTCGTTGGGATTCGCAGTATGCAGAATGTCCTCCTGCTCCTGGCTGCTAAGGCAGGCTTATCAAGTGGGGGTCACACTTCCCCTTACTAGGGGACACACAGGCACGGGGGTCCTTTTTTCTGTTCACATGACTAACCTGGGGGAGTCTGCTAAACATATGGATGGAAATGGAGTAGAAAGCTTTAGTATAGAAAGAAATTGAGATTGCAGGTGTGGTTTCAGAGTTAATTCACACAATCTCAGTATGAGAATAGCGTGTGATCCCCGTCCCTGCTCCCAGTGCTGCATTTCATAGAATCATAGGGTTGGAAGGGACCTCTGGAGATCATCTAGTCCAACCCCCCTGCCAGAACAGGGTCACCTTAGAGCAGGTTACACAGGAACGCGTCCAGGCGGGTTTTGAATGTCTCCAGAGATGGAGACTCCACCACCTCCCTGGGCAGCCTGTGCTAGGGCTCTGCCACCCTCAAAGTAAAGAAGTTCCTCCTCATGTTTAGGTGGAACTTCCTGTGCTCAAGTTTGTGCCCGTTAACTCTTGTCCTTCCCTTTCCTTCCCCTTGGGCTCAATCCGGTGATCATGAAGGGAATGGGATCAGCTTGTTGACATGATGGGAAATTAATTATTTCTTTCAGTAATATTCACTGTCCATCAGATCAGTGAACTTCATTCTAACAACTCAGTGTTTCTTGCTATTTTTGCCAGCAGTTTTTAAAAGAACTTTGGTGTTGTGGCAGTTAGGTTGATGAAGCGTTTCACTAATACCTAGAAGCAGCGTGAGTGTGCAAACTATTTGTTTTAGAACCAGTCCTATAGGTTCTTCTACCATTTATCTTGGCAACATCACAGTTTATGCCTGATAATCCTGATTAAAACTGAATCCAGCACACTTTTTTCACACAGCTATCCCAAAATTCACCTTCAAGAGGAAGAGTCTCACGTTCATGTAAAAAGCCACAGTAGTGTGATTGAAGTTGTTTTGCAGCTGAATGCAGCAATTAAAGTAAGAAACTTGTTCTGCAGTAATTTGGATAGTCTCCACTCATTGTTCCTGCTGGATTTTAGGAGCACAACTGTAAAACATTTTTAAAAGAGCTAATTCTCCAAGCTAATAGTTCTTTTATTATCACAGAATCGTCTAGGTTGGAAGGGATCTTTAAGATCGAGTCCAACCATCAACCCAACGCTGCCAAACCCACCAGTAACCCACACCCCTCAGCACCTTGTCTGCCCGGCTTTTAAATACCTCCAGGGATGGCGAGTCCGCCCCTTCCCTGGGCAGTCTGTTCCATTGTGTAGCCTAACCATCATGTAGATGGTTATATAGTGAACTTTAAAAATAAGTATATCTAATGAAGCTGAAGTATAAGAGAACAGTTTTGCTACAGCACAGTGCCTATCGTATTAAAACTTTTCCTCAGCAATACTAAGCGTGCTTTAGATTTGTAATAAAGGTCACCTTTTAATTAGTTCTGTGTTCTTTGATAATTCTGCTTGAAGTTGAAAGAATTTTCTGAAATAGCAAAGTTGGGTTTTTTTTTTTATATTCAGAAGGCTTTACTATCAATGTTTAAAGCTTTGTTCAAGTTGTACGTAAATTGTCTAGATGAATTGATCTGGAAATGCTTGGTCTTAATGACTTTAACAGTGGCTGCTGTTCTGGAAAAGCAGAGTTGGGACTGGTGAGGAGGTTGCTGAAGGCGGTGGTGCCAACAGCCACCTCCAGCAGCCTGCAGAGACAGTAACCGAGGTGTCCTCCTCAAAAATGTTTGTTTATATGAATATAAATAGGCCCAGATTCTCCATCACTCTTCTGGCTGGCTGTAGATCTGACAGCTGAATGCGTAAGCTTATCATTATTTTAAGGGTGGAGAAGGTTATTTGTGTAAAACTCACAGTTTTGAAACCCATCTTCTCTTGAATCATTAGTCTTCATTATCTCAGGATATACCGCAAAGTTAATCCAGTCTGTGCCTTTCTTGATGGATGAGCTGTAAGACAGAGGTTGACTGGACAAATAAGCTCGTTGCTTAGCCAGCCGTCATCTTAAATTTGATTGAGCAGGAGGCTCATTTTTTGAATCTTGTCGATCAAGGAGAATGGTGCATCACATACTCTGAAAAACACACAGCGAGACCCAAAGGTTAGAAGCTGAAACCAGATGCATTTGCGAGAACTGCTGAACTCCTCCTTTCTTGGTATCTTCAAGTCAAGAATAGATGTGGGCTTGGAAGATAAGTGTACCCAAACACAACCTACGTAAAATACCAAGTCATGCTGGAAGCCCGCACAAGCTCTTGTTTTGAATGCTAAAGTTGGAATTTTATGGTGTCTGATATATTAAAGATCGAACCTGATGAATTTGTGGCCTTTTTAGCTTTAATCATTGCAATTCTTTGAATGTTCTCATCAGTTACAGCATGGGTTACATATGAGCCATCTTTCTTCTCTGCTGCTTTTGAAACAAAATGTTAAATAATTCTGCCTTTTTAAAACCAATATTAACAATACTATCTTCATCTTGCTGTTGGTAGATAGCATTTCTAGATTTCCTTTGTTTCTGAGAACTTAAAAGAATGCTTCTACTCTCCATTGTTCTTGCATGCATGGAAATTTCTGTGCTGTTGTTTTATATTTCCTTATCAGTTTCCATAGTTGATGGATTCAGGCTTCTATCAGGTTTTCTAGCTTTTTTTTTTCTTGTCTCTTTAAAACTGGGATTTTATATCTACTTTTTGCATTAGTTTTTAGTGAAATAGTGGCAGTTCCAGCTCAATTCTGCTCATAATTTCCTCCTTTTTTATATATATATATACACACACACACACGTCCTTCTGCAACCTGTGCAGTTTGGAACCAATTGGCAAGCTTTTATATGCTATTTCTCCCCTGCTCTGGGGACGTTAGGAACATCACAATAAAAGAAAAAAGTCTTTTTTTAACAGAGGTTTTGAGGACAGTGCAATGCTTTCTTCTCATTGATCATTTTTAGATGGTGGGTGTTTAGTGGGACGTTTTAGTTTCAGAATACGTGCTTCTGCTGCTCCTTTTCCCTTTGTAAATGTTCTGTAGAATACACAGGATGCAGTTGGCGCTTCCTGCAGTGGTGGCGTGTCTGTGAGCTGATGGACTCAAAGTGGTTTTCTCTGTCAACCACAACGCTGCTAATTTGAACTATATTTATAAGTAAGGTGACATATGAACTGACATATCTACTGTAGACTGGAAAACCCATAAAAACCCTGAACGAATCCTTTTTTTTCAAAAAGGGAAGAACCTAGCTGAATTTAAAAATTGAATGTAAGGTAAATCTCAAAATCAGATTGTAACTCCTATATTCACTTCCATCATTAATTTCCTAATAGAGTCAACTGTATAAACTTCAAGACTGTATGCTCTTTAATATTTCCAGAAAATTTGCAGATTATTGAATATTGGGGGGTTGTTAGACAGTTAGTGATCTAGAGCTCTTGTAAAGGTCGGTGCAAGAAAATGGATATATTGATACATCCATGGATGTAGAAAATGAGTCATAACTATAAAATGAGGAATTTTATCTGTATATGAATTCTAATTCGTATGCCACAGTTGAAACAAAATAATTTCAGAAGGATCCATCAGCTTGTGTTACCTAACAGATCAGACTAAATGATCTCTACGATCCCTTTGGTTTTATAACCTATGTATTTGTGATGCACCATCTGCACATGATTTGGCAGAAAATTTGGGGTGAGCTAGAAAAATGAACGTGTTTTAATTTAAATTATATAAACAGTGGTCTGATTGCTGCGTTCAGATGGGTATTCTCCCAGCAGTACATTCAAAGATGATTTTTTAGAATGAGCAGGAGCCAGACACATTTTGAAAGAATTCTGTCTCTCAGGAGAGTTAGTTTGTATGGATTTCATCTTTTCATAATTACTGTTTGCTTGCTGTTTTCTAACAGCTGAATTCTCAGTCTTTAAAAGTTAATTTGTATTTATTTGCTAAAAGAAAATGAATTTAACTTCATTGTTATACTTTTCTGGTTTTCTAGATTTTAATAATAAGTGAAGAAGAGCCTCAAATTATTGTGAGTAAAGACGAGGATTTCTCCTCCTATCCAGGGCCTGTCATGGTAAGCAAAAGGGGTTTGTAGGGTCTGTTACAGAGCAGAATAGGCTAAAAGCTGAAAAACATTAGAGAATTCATGTTTACATGTGGGGTTGTTGAATTTTAAGCGTAGTGCTAGACTAGGCTAGGCTAATGCTTTCTTCCCTATACTATTACATGTCTTTTTTTTTTTTATTTATCAGTTCAGTAATCAGGCAGCAGGAAGGAAACCTGTTTCTAATATCATATTTAGTTGTTTGAGTGCTTGTCTTTGAAAGTTTAGTAACTTCAGTAAGTTACTGATACCTGAGCTGTCTCAGCAGTCCATGCTGGCTGAGGGTTTTGTTGCTAGCTTGCTGGGTGTTGAAGGCAGCAGCAGTGACCGTGCCGAGGTTAACTGTAACGCTTTGTTTCTCAGGATGAAGAGACTCAGCACAGCCTTGAATGCATCCAGGCTAATCAGATTTTTCCCAGGAAGCAGCTGATCCGAGAGGATGAGAACCTTCAGGTAATCACCACGCTGCTCCTTGCCACTTAAGATGACAGTATCTGTAGTTGACCTGGGTGTTCTCTGGCCTCTCCCATAGAATTTTCATTTGCAATTCAATACAGCGTTAAGAGAAACACGTTTTCTTTTTAAATACTCCTGTACTGTTGACAGGACAGAGAGCTTGTGCATTATATCACAAGAGTTTCCTTAGCGTGTCTGAAAAATTACTTGTGTAGTAATTTCAAGTTGCTAGGTTTTATTCCATAGTTTAGAACTCTTTGTTTTTAAAAAAAATACTAAGCTAGTTAAATACTACTGTTCCTTCCTGTTACTGAGAAGCCAAAAGTCTTATGTTGCACAAAATGGGTATTACTTGGTTTCTTAATTTTCCAAAATTCCTTTTGGAATCAATTTATTTCAAATGATATATCCATGTAGATGCTCTTCTATCGACTGAAGAGGTATTTCATTTTAATAGAAAACATTTTTAATCGATATAAGCTAAGTTGGTGTAAAAAAACCAGATTATTTTCAAGTTGAGCGCTTACACTTTTCACCCAGCTCAGCTAAACTGGGCTTAAGTCACATTTTTAATTAAACAGTTGTAACTTTTATGTGCAATGTAATATGAGTGCAGGTTTTCCAACTTTATAAAACAGCAGCATGTCATGCATTTTCATCTTTGCAGTGAGAAATATGAAGCAAAAAGTATGATTTGTCCAACTGACTTCATCTGTGTAGCAATTATGCAGTCTCAGCTGGTTACCTGAGGTTGTTTAGTGAATATTGGGAACTAGTAGCATAGGTTATTCATCTTGTGTTTTGCCCACTTTAGGATGAATTTAATAACATTATGGAAATGCCACTCCATTAAGTAAGGAGCGAGAGCATAAATCAAGGGGTTGGTCAGACTGCTTGCCAAAATGTGAGGATATTTTGCTCAGATTTTTCATAAAAATTCATTGTTTTCCCTGACCAAGCACTGAATACTCAGGAAAATTAAAAGAAAATGAGGAATCATTTCAAAAAAAAGGCTACGATTAACCTCTGAACTGACCTTGCCCAAGACTTTCCTTCTTAGCAGTAATAGCCAGGCTGAATTCTCAGCAGTGTTTCACTTTGCTTTTATGATGTGTGTGCTTTAATGTGTGCTTACAGGAGGTACATATTTTTGGTAAATGGTTTCTGAAAGATTTTTCTTCGCATTCTGAAGGTCCCGTTCATTGAACTTCATGGTGAGAGTACAGAGTATGTGGGACGAGCAGAGGATGCCATCATTGCACTTTCTAATTACAGGCTTCACATCAAATTCAAGGAGTCTGTTGTGAATGTAAGTGTTATTCGTGCTACTATGGTAATACAGGTATTCTGAACTCAATCCAAATAAGGGAATTTAGGATAAAAGTACGGTAATCCTGCCTTTTAAGGGTAGTGGTGATGAACAATCTCTTTATGACATTTTTCAGGGAGAGCAGATACGTACTTAGGCATCAAAAGATGACTCGGCACCTCTGAAAATCAGGTTTCGTAAGGAAACTTCACATCCCTCAACTTTACGTTCTCTTTACAGCTGGCTCTGTGAGACATTGGTTCTCCCTAAGCTCTGTATATGCTCAGTAGCAAAATAAAAGGTCATCCAAAGGACTGTCTGGAGCACCTAAGCTCGACTTGTGCCTTGCTTGGAGCTTCAAAAGGTGGAAGTAGGTCCAGCTGCTTACGTTACAGGCCTGAAGCTGGACAGTATGAGTACAGTCATTGACGTAAGAGAGCTGTGACTTGGACTCATCTTCAGATGCCTACGCATTTCTTTAAAGAGCTTTACTCTAGGTATCCATCCTTAAAAATTGTTCCATATCCAGCTATGCATGATCATAGATGTAAGTTAAATGGGCAGTGTATATAGTCCTTTGCAGTAGTATAATGCTGACATACACTAGTTTTACTAGTCGTAATACCATTTGTGAACTATATAGAATTTGGGAAGACATTATACATGGCACAGAAATATTTTTGTGGGTATTTGTAATAAATCCAGTCAAATAAAATCCAAAGAATCAAAGCATTTTAGTTTTTTTCTCCTGTTGATGGGTTTTTTACCTATCTCCTTATTTCAAGACAAGTCCCGCCCCTGACTATTTGTTCACAATTGCCACGTGTGGGTCACAAATCCTGAGCTATGCAGTGGTGAGTTAAGCGTCAAACACCAAAACTGTGTGTTATTCCAGAGCTGAGAAAAGCAAGGGAAACAAAATACAGGAACTGACAAGTGTCCAACATCCAGATCACTATATCACATGTATCTTGGTTGTGTAACATCAGCGAGATCGCCTGTGCACCTAACAGATTTAATTTTTGATGCCATGTCAGTCTTAAATTAAAATTGGTTTTTTATTGTTTTGTGCCAGAACCGAATTATTAACTCTGTAAAAATGTTGTTTACTAACTGAAACTCAATCTTTACTGGTTTATGTTTCTCTAGTCATATAGCTGTGTTATCTACAGACTTCGAAACGTGCCTGTGTTACAGTTATCCTTAATCACTTTTAGTGCTATTTTAGTTCATGAACTGTCAATGTAGTAGACTGAATAGGCATGTCTGCTAGGCTGGGGAACATCTGTGTGCAGCGTTGAAGTGCTAAAATTCATGATGATTTGGGGTTTTCAGCAAATAAAGGTGTTATTTCTGAACATGGCAATTACTCAAAATGATGGCAAAAAAAATGACAATGGCAAGAATTTAATTGGAAATTTAAGAGCTATTATCTTCCACTGCTGACCATAGAAAGATGATGATACAAGTGTGTGCGGATGCAGAGGTAGCATAACTTCACTTTTCACTTCTCTTATTCTGTAGTCAATCATAAAGTATAACTCGAAACTTAGAAGTTAAGGTGTAAGTGCCACTGCATTGGGACGGTAGCCCAGGGTCAGGTAGGTGCTGGGGTGCCTCAGCTGCCATCCCACCAGATGCAGCGCTCCGTGCCACTGGCTTTACGAGGCGCGTGTTTTATAGGCTGCCTTTGTTGCTTTGTAATATGAACATGGATTGTAAGGCTGAATTCTGCCAAGGGGCAGAATACAATAATAAATCTGTATTGTATTACTGACTGTTAGATTATTTTTTTTTAATTCAGAGTCTGAATGTTGTATGAAATTGTCAACTAGAAGTGACAGAGCAAAGGACTGAATATTTAAAACCAAGGAGCTGAGACATGAGAAACAGGAGTAGCCCTAGAAATCAAGAGTTTGTGCTGAGGAATGCCAGGAAATGATTGAGTTACTTTATTAGAGAAGGCACTAATGCATGTGCTGCACTTAATGTCATATTTGTTCTTAGAATAATTGAGAGTATTGGTTTTCAAGAATTCTTAATTTAATGTTTTTGAACAGTAACAAAAAGTTATATTTTCTCAAATAATATCCTTTCTTTGTGTTCAGGAAAGAGTCCATAAAGGTTTGTCAATATCACCATAGTAATTTTGCTTCCCTCACTTTTCCAATGTTCTGCCCTCTCTCTCCATCTGATATCTGAGAGGTTGTTAGTCCTGCTTCATGTGTCATCATTAACCAGAAAGATCCTATTAGATAGTGTGTGAGGTAGAGCAGAACATAGATTATTCTTCTGTAGCCAAATATAATCATCACTAATAACTTGGATGCCAGTAGAGTTCATACTAAGGCAGTAAGGATTTGGAATACCTGCAAGCATAAAAGATACTTACAATAATTAGGAACCATATTTGAATTGTTAAATTTGGGAATAAAAGTCCCTTTGGTTATTATTGATCAAAATTATTGGTCAGATGGTGATTTTCTAAGTTAAATCTTCACTGACTGCTTCTTGATCATGTTCATCTTGATTCTTTCCTGTTGTTTTTATATTGCTAGAGCTGTTCAGAAAACACCTGTTAAGAAGACCTTTTTGAAAGTGTGTAAATGTTTACTAATGTTAGGAGTTGGGTTTTTTTTATTTTTATTCATTTTCACAAGAATCACTATCCTACTGAAGTCCAGCCATACTAACAAGCTTGTCACCTCAGCGGAGAGAAGTATTTCTGTGTAAGAAAGAGAGTTCTTAGCAAATATCTGTATTATAGTACTTGTAAAACAAATTAATTCCCCATGTCTGAATGTGCAGCTGTTCTATGCCGGCATCTCCTCTTGAAGTAGGTGGGATATTCTCCTGGTAGAAATGGTCCCGCAGAGAAAGCGGTGTGCACATCAACTACTTGCTCCTTAATAAAGGCAACTGCATGAAGAAATGGAATCCAGTTAAAAACTGGATTCCTGGACTTCGTTATTTTTACCTCACTGTTCTCTTTTTGTTTACAATTCAATAGACTGGCTGTCAAAACGATGCTTGTGAAACCTCAGTAAGTAGCACAACGCTGCTAGATCACTTGCTGCACCTGTGCTTGAAAATAAATACGTTTAAAAGTTGATAATGCTCACGTGGCAACACTGCAGAAAACAGCTGTATGCAGAAATCTTTTTCCATGGATAATTTCCTAGATCACAGTAGTAAAAGCTATGTGGTGTTTTAAATACGAACCCAAAAGATGCAGTAGACCATGCATAAATTGGAGGGATTATGACATTCAAAAGTGTTGACTTACATTTATCCATGGGATAAAAATGCAGACTCAACAGCAATCTCTCAGTGCACATGGGAAGTTTGGTTCCCAGGCTGAGCTCTATTGACTGCCTTTCCTTAAGAACGTTTCAAACTTTGCAGCTGGTGAGTGTTTCTGTCTAATCATTTTCTCCCTGTAAGCTAATTGCATTTATGGGAGAATTAAAATTTTAGTGTAGCTTATGAAACCATGGACTTGTATGTAGCCTCTTCCAAACAGTCGATTTTGGATGCAGTTAAAAGATGAGGGAGACTTTCAGTCTTGGTGAGTAAATGAGTTCTAGTATGAGCTTTCCCGTGCTTGGCCTTTAATGGAAAACTGGTTGGTTTGGTATCCGCCTTATGCGTGTAGCATGGTTGTGGTTCATCTCTGATGAACAGTAGCTTAGTCCTCGTTTCGTTCTTAGATCCTGGTGCTCAGATTGTTCCCATTGCTTGCATGTTAGTTGTGAAAGCAGGGGGGGGACTAAATGATTGCCTTCAAGACAGAACCCAAGTGTAATTAGCTGTAATTAAAAGCAAAATTTGCTTCAGGTACTCCTTGTAGGTTATATGAACAAGATCACACCTGGAGATATTTGACTCTCTCCACCTAGGAGAGTCCTTGAAGACCTGAGCTGACCTCATGTCCCCAATTCCTCCATATGTCATGCTATACCGTGCTTTCGGACATACAGTGTGTAGCCGTGGCCTCGTGCTGTTTAAAGTAACCAGCCCGTAACATAACCCTGACATTGTTTCAGGCTCTGAACTGGGAAAACAAGAAGAAAGTCCTAATTACAGCTCATGGCCCCTGGGTGCCACACGGTGTCCTGGAGAGGCTCAGGCTAAGGGCAGAGTGTACAGCAGAGTCACTTGGGAAGGGATGGCTTTTAGCAGCCTGGCTGTGCCCACTGCATGCCACTTGGCCTGTGGTCAAGGGTTGAGCCATGGGCTGGGTTGTTTCAGCAGGGTAAACATAACTTATGCTTTTTCTAACTACAGGGGTATTTTTCTTTAAATATATCTTGTCCCGCTGTGAGATAACAGACAGTTCCAGTAATTAAAAAAAAAAAAACAAAACCTCTTTCAAAAAGAAAAAGTTTGAGTTGTAGAACCTTGCTATTGTTTAAAATGAGATAATTTTGAAGAAGAGACAGTGAAGAGATGGATACTGCAATAGCACAATGCTCTAGTACTCTCTCTAATGTGATATGATTGGCCTTGGATAACAACGCATGTTTATTCTTATGAAAGCAAAAATGATTGCTTCTCCACTGCTTTATTTTGATAGCTATTATTACATGGTGAAGTGCCTGCAAATAGAATTGATGGCTCTTTCAGGAGCAAGAGAACTGCACTGGGCGTCCCGACTCGCTGCGTGCATCACCCTGAGAAACAGAACCATGAAAATAGAAGGGTGTCAGTGGGAAAGAATGGGGAATGAAGGCAGATAATTGTACAGAGTTTTACTAGGGGAAGAATAATGGACAGGAAGGAGATTGAAATTGCAAGAGAATCAGAGGACAGATTTTTATGACGGGAAAAGAAAATGAAAAAGATTGATACAAAGGTTGCCCTGGAGAAAAACCCAGCAGATTCTAAGGAAATAGATGGTGAGCTGCATGTAGGCTGTCAAGAGAAAAAAGAATGGCTGTTGAGCAGAGGGCAAATTGAAAGGGCATAGGACAAAGAGTGACTTTGAAAGAAGGAAATTAAAAATAATGCAGGAGTAGAAGAATACTTAGTATGTCATTAGAGTGCAGACAGGAGGAAGAGGAGCCAGAACAAGACTTCTGGGAGAGGGGAGTGAGGTGAAGAGCTGCTTAAATGAAGATGGGCATGAGAAGGAATGAGATAAAAGAGGGGTGCGGGAAAAAAAAAAAAGGAATATTAACAGACAAAGGAGCATTTGAGTGAAAAAGCAAGTATTCTAGAGTCATAACTCATTTAGCTGGGGAAAGGTAACTCACTTTCCATGTTGGTGCCACGTAAGGCAATGGTAGTTTTAATTAACTTATTGGTGTATGTGAGGCCGTCCAGTTGGGAAGAAGGAATGGAAGATCCTCTGGTCTAAGGGCCGTTCCAGTCCCTTAATACATTAGATAAAGCCATCACAACAATTTATCTACCTTGCAGACTAGAATCAAGTAGGAGAAGGCATGGAAGAAATTAGCGCTTAAAATATAAAGATTAACTGTAGCAACAGACCTCTAGTCTTGTCTGTCATGCATTTAACTGCCCATTTACATGGGTATCTGAGTCTATCGGCATCTTCCCTGTGCTTATTCTCTGTAGTGGCTGCCCCAGTTTGAGCTGAAGGATGGCAAGTGAAGAGGGGGCTCATATCTCAGGAGGGAATCCTCATTTCACATGCCCTTCATGTTGCTAGCTACATAATCTATACTAGGCTATCACAGATCTTAAAACAGTAATAATGCTGAAAACATGGAAAAAATTCAAGTTCCAGCTTTATTTGAAAACCAAACTACTGGCTGTCAAGTCAGGCACCATCTTGTCCAGTCTCTTCACACGTGAATTTTCTGTTCTTCAATGGCCCAGCTACAACAAGAGGAACAGAGAATAACTTACCTGTACTGGCCTGGCTGGCCACAGGAATCATAGAATCATAGAATGTGTTGGGTTGGAAGGGACCTTTAAAGGC